>JAKKIB010000173.1:0-274830 GCA_023089585.1 Melophagus ovinus
CGCGTTCAGTACTGTTCAGTACTGTTCAGTACTGTTCAGTACTGTTCAGTACTGTTCAGTACTGTTCAGTACTGTTCAGTACTGTTCAGTACTGTTCAGTACTGTTCAGTACTGTTCAGTACTGTTCAGTACTGTTCAGTACTGTTCAGTACTGTTCAGTACTGTTCAGTACTGTTCAGTACTGTTCAGTACTGTTCAGTACTGTTCAGTACTGTTCAGTACTGTTCAGTACTGTTCAGTACTGTTCAGTACTGTTCAGTACTGTTCAGTACTGTTCAGTACTGTTCAGTACTGTTCAGTACTGTTCAGTACTGTTCAGTACTGTTCAGTACTGTTCAGTACTGTTCAGTACTGTTCAGTACTGTTCAGTACTGTTCAGTACTGTTCAGTACTGTTCAGTACTGTTCAGTACTGTTCAGTACTGTTCAGTACTGTTCAGTACTGTTCAGTACTGTTCAGTACTGTTCAGTACTGTTCAGTACTGTTCAGTACTGTTCAGTACTGTTCAGTACTGTTCAGTACTGTTCAGTACTGTTCAGTACTGTTCAGTACTGTTCAGTACTGTTCAGTACTGTTCAGTACTGTTCAGTACTGTTCAGTACTGTTCAGTACTGTTCAGTACTGTTCAGTACTGTTCAGTACTGTTCAGTACTGTTCAGTACTGTTCAGTACTGTTCAGTACTGTTCAGTACTGTTCAGTACTGTTCAGTACTGTTCAGTACTGTTCAGTACTGTTCAGTACTGTTCAGTACTGTTCAGTACTGTTCAGTACTGTTCAGTACTGTTCAGTACTGTTCAGTACTGTTCAGTACTGTTCAGTACTGTTCAGTACTGTTCAGTACTGTTCAGTACTGTTCAGTACTGTTCAGTACTGTTCAGTACTGTTCAGTACTGTTCAGTACTGTTCAGTACTGTTCAGTACTGTTCAGTACTGTTCAGTACTGTTCAGTACTGTTCAGTACTGTTCAGTACTGTTCAGTACTGTTCAGTACTGTTCAGTACTGTTCAGTACTGTTCAGTACTGTTCAGTACTGTTCAGTACTGTTCAGTACTGTTCAGTACTGTTCAGTACTGTTCAGTACTGTTCAGTACTGTTCAGTACTGTTCAGTACTGTTCAGTACTGTTCAGTACTGTTCAGTACTGTTCAGTACTGTTCAGTACTGTTCAGTACTGTTCAGTACTGTTCAGTACTGTTCAGTACTGTTCAGTACTGTTCAGTACTGTTCAGTACTGTTCAGTACTGTTCAGTACTGTTCAGTACTGTTCAGTACTGTTCAGTACTGTTCAGTACTGTTCAGTACTGTTCAGTACTGTTCAGTACTGTTCAGTACTGTTCAGTACTGTTCAGTACTGTTCAGTACTGTTCAGTACTGTTCAGTACTGTTCAGTACTGTTCAGTACTGTTCAGTACTGTTCAGTACTGTTCAGTACTGTTCAGTACTGTTCAGTACTGTTCAGTACTGTTCAGTACTGTTCAGTACTGTTCAGTACTGTTCAGTACTGTTCAGTACTGTTCAGTACTGTTCAGTACTGTTCAGTACTGTTCAGTACTGTTCAGTACTGTTCAGTACTGTTCAGTACTGTTCAGTACTGTTCAGTACTGTTCAGTACTGTTCAGTACTGTTCAGTACTGTTCAGTACTGTTCAGTACTGTTCAGTACTGTTCAGTACTGTTCAGTACTGTTCAGTACTGTTCAGTACTGTTCAGTACTGTTCAGTACTGTTCAGTACTGTTCAGTACTGTTCAGTACTGTTCAGTACTGTTCAGTACTGTTCAGTACTGTTCAGTACTGTTCAGTACTGTTCAGTACTGTTCAGTACTGTTCAGTACTGTTCAGTACTGTTCAGTACTGTTCAGTTCAGTACTGTTCAGTACTGTTCAGTACTGTTCAGTACTGTTCAGTACTGTTCAGTACTGTTCAGTACTGTTCAGTACTGTTCAGTACTGTTCAGTACTGTTCAGTACTGTTCAGTACTGTTCAGTACTGTTCAGTACTGTTCAGTACTGTTCAGTACTGTTCAGTACTGTTCAGTACTGTTCAGTACTGTTCAGTACTGTTCAGTACTGTTCAGTACTGTTCAGTACTGTTCAGTACTGTTCAGTACTGTTCAGTACTGTTCAGTACTGTTCAGTACTGTTCAGTACTGTTCAGTACTGTTCAGTACTGTTCAGTACTGTTCAGTACTGTTCAGTACTGTTCAGTACTGTTCAGTACTGTTCAGTACTGTTCAGTACTGTTCAGTACTGTTCAGTACTGTTCAGTACTGTTCAGTACTGTTCAGTACTGTTCAGTACTGTTCAGTACTGTTCAGTACTGTTCAGTACTGTTCAGTACTGTTCAGTACTGTTCAGTACTGTTCAGTACTGTTCAGTACTGTTCAGTACTGTTCAGTACTGTTCAGTACTGTTCAGTACTGTTCAGTACTGTTCAGTACTGTTCAGTACTGTTCAGTACTGTTCAGTACTGTTCAGTACTGTTCAGTACTGTTCAGTACTGTTCAGTACTGTTCAGTACTGTTCAGTACTGTTCAGTACTGTTCAGTACTGTTCAGTACTGTTCAGTACTGTTCAGTACTGTTCAGTACTGTTCAGTACTGTTCAGTACTGTTCAGTACTGTTCAGTACTGTTCAGTACTGTTCAGTACTGTTCAGTACTGTTCAGTACTGTTCAGTACTGTTCAGTACTGTTCAGTACTGTTCAGTACTGTTCAGTACTGTTCAGTACTGTTCAGTACTGTTCAGTACTGTTCAGTACTGTTCAGTACTGTTCAGTACTGTTCAGTACTGTTCAGTACTGTTCAGTACTGTTCAGTACTGTTCAGTACTGTTCAGTACTGTTCAGTACTGTTCAGTACTGTTCAGTACTGTTCAGTACTGTTCAGTACTGTTCAGTACTGTTCAGTACTGTTCAGTACTGTTCAGTACTGTTCAGTACTGTTCAGTACTGTTCAGTACTGTTCAGTACTGTTCAGTACTGTTCAGTACTGTTCAGTACTGTTCAGTACTGTTCAGTACTGTTCAGTACTGTTCAGTACTGTTCAGTACTGTTCAGTACTGTTCAGTACTGTTCAGTACTGTTCAGTACTGTTCAGTACTGTTCAGTACTGTTCAGTACTGTTCAGTACTGTTCAGTACTGTTCAGTACTGTTCAGTACTGTTCAGTACTGTTCAGTACTGTTCAGTACTGTTCAGTACTGTTCAGTACTGTTCAGTACTGTTCAGTACTGTTCAGTACTGTTCAGTACTGTTCAGTACTGTTCAGTACTGTTCAGTACTGTTCAGTACTGTTCAGTACTGTTCAGTACTGTTCAGTACTGTTCAGTACTGTTCAGTACTGTTCAGTACTGTTCAGTACTGTTCAGTACTGTTCAGTACTGTTCAGTACTGTTCAGTACTGTTCAGTACTGTTCAGTACTGTTCAGTACTGTTCAGTACTGTTCAGTACTGTTCAGTACTGTTCAGTACTGTTCAGTACTGTTCAGTACTGTTCAGTACTGTTCAGTACTGTTCAGTACTGTTCAGTACTGTTCAGTACTGTTCAGTACTGTTCAGTACTGTTCAGTACTGTTCAGTACTGTTCAGTACTGTTCAGTACTGTTCAGTACTGTTCAGTACTGTTCAGTACTGTTCAGTACTGTTCAGTACTGTTCAGTACTGTTCAGTACTGTTCAGTACTGTTCAGTACTGTTCAGTACTGTTCAGTACTGTTCAGTACTGTTCAGTACTGTTCAGTACTGTTCAGTACTGTTCAGTACTGTTCAGTACTGTTCAGTACTGTTCAGTACTGTTCAGTACTGTTCAGTACTGTTCAGTACTGTTCAGTACTGTTCAGTACTGTTCAGTACTGTTCAGTACTGTTCAGTACTGTTCAGTACTGTTCAGTACTGTTCAGTACTGTTCAGTACTGTTCAGTACTGTTCAGTACTGTTCAGTACTGTTCAGTACTGTTCAGTACTGTTCAGTACTGTTCAGTACTGTTCAGTACTGTTCAGTACTGTTCAGTACTGTTCAGTACTGTTCAGTACTGTTCAGTACTGTTCAGTACTGTTCAGTACTGTTCAGTACTGTTCAGTACTGTTCAGTACTGTTCAGTACTGTTCAGTACTGTTCAGTACTGTTCAGTACTGTTCAGTACTGTTCAGTACTGTTCAGTACTGTTCAGTACTGTTCAGTACTGTTCAGTACTGTTCAGTACTGTTCAGTACTGTTCAGTACTGTTCAGTACTGTTCAGTACTGTTCAGTACTGTTCAGTACTGTTCAGTACTGTTCAGTACTGTTCAGTACTGTTCAGTACTGTTCAGTACTGTTCAGTACTGTTCAGTACTGTTCAGTACTGTTCAGTACTGTTCAGTACTGTTCAGTACTGTTCAGTACTGTTCAGTACTGTTCAGTACTGTTCAGTACTGTTCAGTACTGTTCAGTACTGTTCAGTACTGTTCAGTACTGTTCAGTACTGTTCAGTACTGTTCAGTACTGTTCAGTACTGTTCAGTACTGTTCAGTACTGTTCAGTACTGTTCAGTACTGTTCAGTACTGTTCAGTACTGTTCAGTACTGTTCAGTACTGTTCAGTACTGTTCAGTACTGTTCAGTACTGTTCAGTACTGTTCAGTACTGTTCAGTACTGTTCAGTACTGTTCAGTACTGTTCAGTACTGTTCAGTACTGTTCAGTACTGTTCAGTACTGTTCAGTACTGTTCAGTACTGTTCAGTACTGTTCAGTACTGTTCAGTACTGTTCAGTACTGTTCAGTACTGTTCAGTACTGTTCAGTACTGTTCAGTACTGTTCAGTACTGTTCAGTACTGTTCAGTACTGTTCAGTACTGTTCAGTACTGTTCAGTACTGTTCAGTACTGTTCAGTACTGTTCAGTACTGTTCAGTACTGTTCAGTACTGTTCAGTACTGTTCAGTACTGTTCAGTACTGTTCAGTACTGTTCAGTACTGTTCAGTACTGTTCAGTACTGTTCAGTACTGTTCAGTACTGTTCAGTACTGTTCAGTACTGTTCAGTACTGTTCAGTACTGTTCAGTACTGTTCAGTACTGTTCAGTACTGTTCAGTACTGTTCAGTACTGTTCAGTACTGTTCAGTACTGTTCAGTACTGTTCAGTACTGTTCAGTACTGTTCAGTACTGTTCAGTACTGTTCAGTACTGTTCAGTACTGTTCAGTACTGTTCAGTACTGTTCAGTACTGTTCAGTACTGTTCAGTACTGTTCAGTACTGTTCAGTACTGTTCAGTACTGTTCAGTACTGTTCAGTACTGTTCAGTACTGTTCAGTACTGTTCAGTACTGTTCAGTACTGTTCAGTACTGTTCAGTACTGTTCAGTACTGTTCAGTACTGTTCAGTACTGTTCAGTACTGTTCAGTACTGTTCAGTACTGTTCAGTACTGTTCAGTACTGTTCAGTACTGTTCAGTACTGTTCAGTACTGTTCAGTACTGTTCAGTACTGTTCAGTACTGTTCAGTACTGTTCAGTACTGTTCAGTACTGTTCAGTACTGTTCAGTACTGTTCAGTACTGTTCAGTACTGTTCAGTACTGTTCAGTACTGTTCAGTACTGTTCAGTACTGTTCAGTACTGTTCAGTACTGTTCAGTACTGTTCAGTACTGTTCAGTACTGTTCAGTACTGTTCAGTACTGTTCAGTACTGTTCAGTACTGTTCAGTACTGTTCAGTACTGTTCAGTACTGTTCAGTACTGTTCAGTACTGTTCAGTACTGTTCAGTACTGTTCAGTACTGTTCAGTACTGTTCAGTACTGTTCAGTACTGTTCAGTACTGTTCAGTACTGTTCAGTACTGTTCAGTACTGTTCAGTACTGTTCAGTACTGTTCAGTACTGTTCAGTACTGTTCAGTACTGTTCAGTACTGTTCAGTACTGTTCAGTACTGTTCAGTACTGTTCAGTACTGTTCAGTACTGTTCAGTACTGTTCAGTACTGTTCAGTACTGTTCAGTACTGTTCAGTACTGTTCAGTACTGTTCAGTACTGTTCAGTACTGTTCAGTACTGTTCAGTACTGTTCAGTACTGTTCAGTACTGTTCAGTACTGTTCAGTACTGTTCAGTACTGTTCAGTACTGTTCAGTACTGTTCAGTACTGTTCAGTACTGTTCAGTACTGTTCAGTACTGTTCAGTACTGTTCAGTACTGTTCAGTACTGTTCAGTACTGTTCAGTACTGTTCAGTACTGTTCAGTACTGTTCAGTACTGTTCAGTACTGTTCAGTACTGTTCAGTACTGTTCAGTACTGTTCAGTACTGTTCAGTACTGTTCAGTACTGTTCAGTACTGTTCAGTACTGTTCAGTACTGTTCAGTACTGTTCAGTACTGTTCAGTACTGTTCAGTACTGTTCAGTACTGTTCAGTACTGTTCAGTACTGTTCAGTACTGTTCAGTACTGTTCAGTACTGTTCAGTACTGTTCAGTACTGTTCAGTACTGTTCAGTACTGTTCAGTACTGTTCAGTACTGTTCAGTACTGTTCAGTACTGTTCAGTACTGTTCAGTACTGTTCAGTACTGTTCAGTACTGTTCAGTACTGTTCAGTACTGTTCAGTACTGTTCAGTACTGTTCAGTACTGTTCAGTACTGTTCAGTACTGTTCAGTACTGTTCAGTACTGTTCAGTACTGTTCAGTACTGTTCAGTACTGTTCAGTACTGTTCAGTACTGTTCAGTACTGTTCAGTACTGTTCAGTACTGTTCAGTACTGTTCAGTACTGTTCAGTACTGTTCAGTACTGTTCAGTACTGTTCAGTACTGTTCAGTACTGTTCAGTACTGTTCAGTACTGTTCAGTACTGTTCAGTACTGTTCAGTACTGTTCAGTACTGTTCAGTACTGTTCAGTACTGTTCAGTACTGTTCAGTACTGTTCAGTACTGTTCAGTACTGTTCAGTACTGTTCAGTACTGTTCAGTACTGTTCAGTACTGTTCAGTACTGTTCAGTACTGTTCAGTACTGTTCAGTACTGTTCAGTACTGTTCAGTACTGTTCAGTACTGTTCAGTACTGTTCAGTACTGTTCAGTACTGTTCAGTACTGTTCAGTACTGTTCAGTACTGTTCAGTACTGTTCAGTACTGTTCAGTACTGTTCAGTACTGTTCAGTACTGTTCAGTACTGTTCAGTACTGTTCAGTACTGTTCAGTACTGTTCAGTACTGTTCAGTACTGTTCAGTACTGTTCAGTACTGTTCAGTACTGTTCAGTACTGTTCAGTACTGTTCAGTACTGTTCAGTACTGTTCAGTACTGTTCAGTACTGTTCAGTACTGTTCAGTACTGTTCAGTACTGTTCAGTACTGTTCAGTACTGTTCAGTACTGTTCAGTACTGTTCAGTACTGTTCAGTACTGTTCAGTACTGTTCAGTACTGTTCAGTACTGTTCAGTACTGTTCAGTACTGTTCAGTACTGTTCAGTACTGTTCAGTACTGTTCAGTACTGTTCAGTACTGTTCAGTACTGTTCAGTACTGTTCAGTACTGTTCAGTACTGTTCAGTACTGTTCAGTACTGTTCAGTACTGTTCAGTACTGTTCAGTACTGTTCAGTACTGTTCAGTACTGTTCAGTACTGTTCAGTACTGTTCAGTACTGTTCAGTACTGTTCAGTACTGTTCAGTACTGTTCAGTACTGTTCAGTACTGTTCAGTACTGTTCAGTACTGTTCAGTACTGTTCAGTACTGTTCAGTACTGTTCAGTACTGTTCAGTACTGTTCAGTACTGTTCAGTACTGTTCAGTACTGTTCAGTACTGTTCAGTACTGTTCAGTACTGTTCAGTACTGTTCAGTACTGTTCAGTACTGTTCAGTACTGTTCAGTACTGTTCAGTACTGTTCAGTACTGTTCAGTACTGTTCAGTACTGTTCAGTACTGTTCAGTACTGTTCAGTACTGTTCAGTACTGTTCAGTACTGTTCAGTACTGTTCAGTACTGTTCAGTACTGTTCAGTACTGTTCAGTACTGTTCAGTACTGTTCAGTACTGTTCAGTACTGTTCAGTACTGTTCAGTACTGTTCAGTACTGTTCAGTACTGTTCAGTACTGTTCAGTACTGTTCAGTACTGTTCAGTACTGTTCAGTACTGTTCAGTACTGTTCAGTACTGTTCAGTACTGTTCAGTACTGTTCAGTACTGTTCAGTACTGTTCAGTACTGTTCAGTACTGTTCAGTACTGTTCAGTACTGTTCAGTACTGTTCAGTACTGTTCAGTACTGTTCAGTACTGTTCAGTACTGTTCAGTACTGTTCAGTACTGTTCAGTACTGTTCAGTACTGTTCAGTACTGTTCAGTACTGTTCAGTACTGTTCAGTACTGTTCAGTACTGTTCAGTACTGTTCAGTACTGTTCAGTACTGTTCAGTACTGTTCAGTACTGTTCAGTACTGTTCAGTACTGTTCAGTACTGTTCAGTACTGTTCAGTACTGTTCAGTACTGTTCAGTACTGTTCAGTACTGTTCAGTACTGTTCAGTACTGTTCAGTACTGTTCAGTACTGTTCAGTACTGTTCAGTACTGTTCAGTACTGTTCAGTACTGTTCAGTACTGTTCAGTACTGTTCAGTACTGTTCAGTACTGTTCAGTACTGTTCAGTACTGTTCAGTACTGTTCAGTACTGTTCAGTACTGTTCAGTACTGTTCAGTACTGTTCAGTACTGTTCAGTACTGTTCAGTACTGTTCAGTACTGTTCAGTACTGTTCAGTACTGTTCAGTACTGTTCAGTACTGTTCAGTACTGTTCAGTACTGTTCAGTACTGTTCAGTACTGTTCAGTACTGTTCAGTACTGTTCAGTACTGTTCAGTACTGTTCAGTACTGTTCAGTACTGTTCAGTACTGTTCAGTACTGTTCAGTACTGTTCAGTACTGTTCAGTACTGTTCAGTACTGTTCAGTACTGTTCAGTACTGTTCAGTACTGTTCAGTACTGTTCAGTACTGTTCAGTACTGTTCAGTACTGTTCAGTACTGTTCAGTACTGTTCAGTACTGTTCAGTACTGTTCAGTACTGTTCAGTACTGTTCAGTACTGTTCAGTACTGTTCAGTACTGTTCAGTACTGTTCAGTACTGTTCAGTACTGTTCAGTACTGTTCAGTACTGTTCAGTACTGTTCAGTACTGTTCAGTACTGTTCAGTACTGTTCAGTACTGTTCAGTACTGTTCAGTACTGTTCAGTACTGTTCAGTACTGTTCAGTACTGTTCAGTACTGTTCAGTACTGTTCAGTACTGTTCAGTACTGTTCAGTACTGTTCAGTACTGTTCAGTACTGTTCAGTACTGTTCAGTACTGTTCAGTACTGTTCAGTACTGTTCAGTACTGTTCAGTACTGTTCAGTACTGTTCAGTACTGTTCAGTACTGTTCAGTACTGTTCAGTACTGTTCAGTACTGTTCAGTACTGTTCAGTACTGTTCAGTACTGTTCAGTACTGTTCAGTACTGTTCAGTACTGTTCAGTACTGTTCAGTACTGTTCAGTACTGTTCAGTACTGTTCAGTACTGTTCAGTACTGTTCAGTACTGTTCAGTACTGTTCAGTACTGTTCAGTACTGTTCAGTACTGTTCAGTACTGTTCAGTACTGTTCAGTACTGTTCAGTACTGTTCAGTACTGTTCAGTACTGTTCAGTACTGTTCAGTACTGTTCAGTACTGTTCAGTACTGTTCAGTACTGTTCAGTACTGTTCAGTACTGTTCAGTACTGTTCAGTACTGTTCAGTACTGTTCAGTACTGTTCAGTACTGTTCAGTACTGTTCAGTACTGTTCAGTACTGTTCAGTACTGTTCAGTACTGTTCAGTACTGTTCAGTACTGTTCAGTACTGTTCAGTACTGTTCAGTACTGTTCAGTACTGTTCAGTACTGTTCAGTACTGTTCAGTACTGTTCAGTACTGTTCAGTACTGTTCAGTACTGTTCAGTACTGTTCAGTACTGTTCAGTACTGTTCAGTACTGTTCAGTACTGTTCAGTACTGTTCAGTACTGTTCAGTACTGTTCAGTACTGTTCAGTACTGTTCAGTACTGTTCAGTACTGTTCAGTACTGTTCAGTACTGTTCAGTACTGTTCAGTACTGTTCAGTACTGTTCAGTACTGTTCAGTACTGTTCAGTACTGTTCAGTACTGTTCAGTACTGTTCAGTACTGTTCAGTACTGTTCAGTACTGTTCAGTACTGTTCAGTACTGTTCAGTACTGTTCAGTACTGTTCAGTACTGTTCAGTACTGTTCAGTACTGTTCAGTACTGTTCAGTACTGTTCAGTACTGTTCAGTACTGTTCAGTACTGTTCAGTACTGTTCAGTACTGTTCAGTACTGTTCAGTACTGTTCAGTACTGTTCAGTAGTACTGTTCAGTACTGTTCAGTACTGTTCAGTACTGTTCAGTACTGTTCAGTACTGTTCAGTACTGTTCAGTACTGTTCAGTACTGTTCAGTACTGTTCAGTACTGTTCAGTACTGTTCAGTACTGTTCAGTACTGTTCAGTACTGTTCAGTACTGTTCAGTACTGTTCAGTACTGTTCAGTACTGTTCAGTACTGTTCAGTACTGTTCAGTACTGTTCAGTACTGTTCAGTACTGTTCAGTACTGTTCAGTACTGTTCAGTACTGTTCAGTACTGTTCAGTACTGTTCAGTACTGTTCAGTACTGTTCAGTACTGTTCAGTACTGTTCAGTACTGTTCAGTACTGTTCAGTACTGTTCAGTACTGTTCAGTACTGTTCAGTACTGTTCAGTACTGTTCAGTACTGTTCAGTACTGTTCAGTACTGTTCAGTACTGTTCAGTACTGTTCAGTACTGTTCAGTACTGTTCAGTACTGTTCAGTACTGTTCAGTACTGTTCAGTACTGTTCAGTACTGTTCAGTACTGTTCAGTACTGTTCAGTACTGTTCAGTACTGTTCAGTACTGTTCAGTACTGTTCAGTACTGTTCAGTACTGTTCAGTACTGTTCAGTACTGTTCAGTACTGTTCAGTACTGTTCAGTACTGTTCAGTACTGTTCAGTACTGTTCAGTACTGTTCAGTACTGTTCAGTACTGTTCAGTACTGTTCAGTACTGTTCAGTACTGTTCAGTACTGTTCAGTACTGTTCAGTACTGTTCAGTACTGTTCAGTACTGTTCAGTACTGTTCAGTACTGTTCAGTACTGTTCAGTACTGTTCAGTACTGTTCAGTACTGTTCAGTACTGTTCAGTACTGTTCAGTACTGTTCAGTACTGTTCAGTACTGTTCAGTACTGTTCAGTACTGTTCAGTACTGTTCAGTACTGTTCAGTACTGTTCAGTACTGTTCAGTACTGTTCAGTACTGTTCAGTACTGTTCAGTACTGTTCAGTACTGTTCAGTACTGTTCAGTACTGTTCAGTACTGTTCAGTACTGTTCAGTACTGTTCAGTACTGTTCAGTACTGTTCAGTACTGTTCAGTACTGTTCAGTACTGTTCAGTACTGTTCAGTACTGTTCAGTACTGTTCAGTACTGTTCAGTACTGTTCAGTACTGTTCAGTACTGTTCAGTACTGTTCAGTACTGTTCAGTACTGTTCAGTACTGTTCAGTACTGTTCAGTACTGTTCAGTACTGTTCAGTACTGTTCAGTACTGTTCAGTACTGTTCAGTACTGTTCAGTACTGTTCAGTACTGTTCAGTACTGTTCAGTACTGTTCAGTACTGTTCAGTACTGTTCAGTACTGTTCAGTACTGTTCAGTACTGTTCAGTACTGTTCAGTACTGTTCAGTACTGTTCAGTACTGTTCAGTACTGTTCAGTACTGTTCAGTACTGTTCAGTACTGTTCAGTACTGTTCAGTACTGTTCAGTACTGTTCAGTACTGTTCAGTACTGTTCAGTACTGTTCAGTACTGTTCAGTACTGTTCAGTACTGTTCAGTACTGTTCAGTACTGTTCAGTACTGTTCAGTACTGTTCAGTACTGTTCAGTACTGTTCAGTACTGTTCAGTACTGTTCAGTACTGTTCAGTACTGTTCAGTACTGTTCAGTACTGTTCAGTACTGTTCAGTACTGTTCAGTACTGTTCAGTACTGTTCAGTACTGTTCAGTACTGTTCAGTACTGTTCAGTACTGTTCAGTACTGTTCAGTACTGTTCAGTACTGTTCAGTACTGTTCAGTACTGTTCAGTACTGTTCAGTACTGTTCAGTACTGTTCAGTACTGTTCAGTACTGTTCAGTACTGTTCAGTACTGTTCAGTACTGTTCAGTACTGTTCAGTACTGTTCAGTACTGTTCAGTACTGTTCAGTACTGTTCAGTACTGTTCAGTACTGTTCAGTACTGTTCAGTACTGTTCAGTACTGTTCAGTACTGTTCAGTACTGTTCAGTACTGTTCAGTACTGTTCAGTACTGTTCAGTACTGTTCAGTACTGTTCAGTACTGTTCAGTACTGTTCAGTACTGTTCAGTACTGTTCAGTACTGTTCAGTACTGTTCAGTACTGTTCAGTACTGTTCAGTACTGTTCAGTACTGTTCAGTACTGTTCAGTACTGTTCAGTACTGTTCAGTACTGTTCAGTACTGTTCAGTACTGTTCAGTACTGTTCAGTACTGTTCAGTACTGTTCAGTACTGTTCAGTACTGTTCAGTACTGTTCAGTACTGTTCAGTACTGTTCAGTACTGTTCAGTACTGTTCAGTACTGTTCAGTACTGTTCAGTACTGTTCAGTACTGTTCAGTACTGTTCAGTACTGTTCAGTACTGTTCAGTACTGTTCAGTACTGTTCAGTACTGTTCAGTACTGTTCAGTACTGTTCAGTACTGTTCAGTACTGTTCAGTACTGTTCAGTACTGTTCAGTACTGTTCAGTACTGTTCAGTACTGTTCAGTACTGTTCAGTACTGTTCAGTACTGTTCAGTACTGTTCAGTACTGTTCAGTACTGTTCAGTACTGTTCAGTACTGTTCAGTACTGTTCAGTACTGTTCAGTACTGTTCAGTACTGTTCAGTACTGTTCAGTACTGTTCAGTACTGTTCAGTACTGTTCAGTACTGTTCAGTACTGTTCAGTACTGTTCAGTACTGTTCAGTACTGTTCAGTACTGTTCAGTACTGTTCAGTACTGTTCAGTACTGTTCAGTACTGTTCAGTACTGTTCAGTACTGTTCAGTACTGTTCAGTACTGTTCAGTACTGTTCAGTACTGTTCAGTACTGTTCAGTACTGTTCAGTACTGTTCAGTACTGTTCAGTACTGTTCAGTACTGTTCAGTACTGTTCAGTACTGTTCAGTACTGTTCAGTACTGTTCAGTACTGTTCAGTACTGTTCAGTACTGTTCAGTACTGTTCAGTACTGTTCAGTACTGTTCAGTACTGTTCAGTACTGTTCAGTACTGTTCAGTACTGTTCAGTACTGTTCAGTACTGTTCAGTACTGTTCAGTACTGTTCAGTACTGTTCAGTACTGTTCAGTACTGTTCAGTACTGTTCAGTACTGTTCAGTACTGTTCAGTACTGTTCAGTACTGTTCAGTACTGTTCAGTACTGTTCAGTACTGTTCAGTACTGTTCAGTACTGTTCAGTACTGTTCAGTACTGTTCAGTACTGTTCAGTACTGTTCAGTACTGTTCAGTACTGTTCAGTACTGTTCAGTACTGTTCAGTACTGTTCAGTACTGTTCAGTACTGTTCAGTACTGTTCAGTACTGTTCAGTACTGTTCAGTACTGTTCAGTACTGTTCAGTACTGTTCAGTACTGTTCAGTACTGTTCAGTACTGTTCAGTACTGTTCAGTACTGTTCAGTACTGTTCAGTACTGTTCAGTACTGTTCAGTACTGTTCAGTACTGTTCAGTACTGTTCAGTACTGTTCAGTACTGTTCAGTACTGTTCAGTACTGTTCAGTACTGTTCAGTACTGTTCAGTACTGTTCAGTACTGTTCAGTACTGTTCAGTACTGTTCAGTACTGTTCAGTACTGTTCAGTACTGTTCAGTACTGTTCAGTACTGTTCAGTACTGTTCAGTACTGTTCAGTACTGTTCAGTACTGTTCAGTACTGTTCAGTACTGTTCAGTACTGTTCAGTACTGTTCAGTACTGTTCAGTACTGTTCAGTACTGTTCAGTACTGTTCAGTACTGTTCAGTACTGTTCAGTACTGTTCAGTACTGTTCAGTACTGTTCAGTACTGTTCAGTACTGTTCAGTACTGTTCAGTACTGTTCAGTACTGTTCAGTACTGTTCAGTACTGTTCAGTACTGTTCAGTACTGTTCAGTACTGTTCAGTACTGTTCAGTACTGTTCAGTACTGTTCAGTACTGTTCAGTACTGTTCAGTACTGTTCAGTACTGTTCAGTACTGTTCAGTACTGTTCAGTACTGTTCAGTACTGTTCAGTACTGTTCAGTACTGTTCAGTACTGTTCAGTACTGTTCAGTACTGTTCAGTACTGTTCAGTACTGTTCAGTACTGTTCAGTACTGTTCAGTACTGTTCAGTACTGTTCAGTACTGTTCAGTACTGTTCAGTACTGTTCAGTACTGTTCAGTACTGTTCAGTACTGTTCAGTACTGTTCAGTACTGTTCAGTACTGTTCAGTACTGTTCAGTACTGTTCAGTACTGTTCAGTACTGTTCAGTACTGTTCAGTACTGTTCAGTACTGTTCAGTACTGTTCAGTACTGTTCAGTACTGTTCAGTACTGTTCAGTACTGTTCAGTACTGTTCAGTACTGTTCAGTACTGTTCAGTACTGTTCAGTACTGTTCAGTACTGTTCAGTACTGTTCAGTACTGTTCAGTACTGTTCAGTACTGTTCAGTACTGTTCAGTACTGTTCAGTACTGTTCAGTACTGTTCAGTACTGTTCAGTACTGTTCAGTACTGTTCAGTACTGTTCAGTACTGTTCAGTACTGTTCAGTACTGTTCAGTACTGTTCAGTACTGTTCAGTACTGTTCAGTACTGTTCAGTACTGTTCAGTACTGTTCAGTACTGTTCAGTACTGTTCAGTACTGTTCAGTACTGTTCAGTACTGTTCAGTACTGTTCAGTACTGTTCAGTACTGTTCAGTACTGTTCAGTACTGTTCAGTACTGTTCAGTACTGTTCAGTACTGTTCAGTACTGTTCAGTACTGTTCAGTACTGTTCAGTACTGTTCAGTACTGTTCAGTACTGTTCAGTACTGTTCAGTACTGTTCAGTACTGTTCAGTACTGTTCAGTACTGTTCAGTACTGTTCAGTACTGTTCAGTACTGTTCAGTACTGTTCAGTACTGTTCAGTACTGTTCAGTACTGTTCAGTACTGTTCAGTACTGTTCAGTACTGTTCAGTACTGTTCAGTACTGTTCAGTACTGTTCAGTACTGTTCAGTACTGTTCAGTACTGTTCAGTACTGTTCAGTACTGTTCAGTACTGTTCAGTACTGTTCAGTACTGTTCAGTACTGTTCAGTACTGTTCAGTACTGTTCAGTACTGTTCAGTACTGTTCAGTACTGTTCAGTACTGTTCAGTACTGTTCAGTACTGTTCAGTACTGTTCAGTACTGTTCAGTACTGTTCAGTACTGTTCAGTACTGTTCAGTACTGTTCAGTACTGTTCAGTACTGTTCAGTACTGTTCAGTACTGTTCAGTACTGTTCAGTACTGTTCAGTACTGTTCAGTACTGTTCAGTACTGTTCAGTACTGTTCAGTACTGTTCAGTACTGTTCAGTACTGTTCAGTACTGTTCAGTACTGTTCAGTACTGTTCAGTACTGTTCAGTACTGTTCAGTACTGTTCAGTACTGTTCAGTACTGTTCAGTACTGTTCAGTACTGTTCAGTACTGTTCAGTACTGTTCAGTACTGTTCAGTACTGTTCAGTACTGTTCAGTACTGTTCAGTACTGTTCAGTACTGTTCAGTACTGTTCAGTACTGTTCAGTACTGTTCAGTACTGTTCAGTACTGTTCAGTACTGTTCAGTACTGTTCAGTACTGTTCAGTACTGTTCAGTACTGTTCAGTACTGTTCAGTACTGTTCAGTACTGTTCAGTACTGTTCAGTACTGTTCAGTACTGTTCAGTACTGTTCAGTACTGTTCAGTACTGTTCAGTACTGTTCAGTACTGTTCAGTACTGTTCAGTACTGTTCAGTACTGTTCAGTACTGTTCAGTACTGTTCAGTACTGTTCAGTACTGTTCAGTACTGTTCAGTACTGTTCAGTACTGTTCAGTACTGTTCAGTACTGTTCAGTACTGTTCAGTACTGTTCAGTACTGTTCAGTACTGTTCAGTACTGTTCAGTACTGTTCAGTACTGTTCAGTACTGTTCAGTACTGTTCAGTACTGTTCAGTACTGTTCAGTACTGTTCAGTACTGTTCAGTACTGTTCAGTACTGTTCAGTACTGTTCAGTACTGTTCAGTACTGTTCAGTACTGTTCAGTACTGTTCAGTACTGTTCAGTACTGTTCAGTACTGTTCAGTACTGTTCAGTACTGTTCAGTACTGTTCAGTACTGTTCAGTACTGTTCAGTACTGTTCAGTACTGTTCAGTACTGTTCAGTACTGTTCAGTACTGTTCAGTACTGTTCAGTACTGTTCAGTACTGTTCAGTACTGTTCAGTACTGTTCAGTACTGTTCAGTACTGTTCAGTACTGTTCAGTACTGTTCAGTACTGTTCAGTACTGTTCAGTACTGTTCAGTACTGTTCAGTACTGTTCAGTACTGTTCAGTACTGTTCAGTACTGTTCAGTACTGTTCAGTACTGTTCAGTACTGTTCAGTACTGTTCAGTACTGTTCAGTACTGTTCAGTACTGTTCAGTACTGTTCAGTACTGTTCAGTACTGTTCAGTACTGTTCAGTACTGTTCAGTACTGTTCAGTACTGTTCAGTACTGTTCAGTACTGTTCAGTACTGTTCAGTACTGTTCAGTACTGTTCAGTACTGTTCAGTACTGTTCAGTACTGTTCAGTACTGTTCAGTACTGTTCAGTACTGTTCAGTACTGTTCAGTACTGTTCAGTACTGTTCAGTACTGTTCAGTACTGTTCAGTACTGTTCAGTACTGTTCAGTACTGTTCAGTACTGTTCAGTACTGTTCAGTACTGTTCAGTACTGTTCAGTACTGTTCAGTACTGTTCAGTACTGTTCAGTACTGTTCAGTACTGTTCAGTACTGTTCAGTACTGTTCAGTACTGTTCAGTACTGTTCAGTACTGTTCAGTACTGTTCAGTACTGTTCAGTACTGTTCAGTACTGTTCAGTACTGTTCAGTACTGTTCAGTACTGTTCAGTACTGTTCAGTACTGTTCAGTACTGTTCAGTACTGTTCAGTACTGTTCAGTACTGTTCAGTACTGTTCAGTACTGTTCAGTACTGTTCAGTACTGTTCAGTACTGTTCAGTACTGTTCAGTACTGTTCAGTACTGTTCAGTACTGTTCAGTACTGTTCAGTACTGTTCAGTACTGTTCAGTACTGTTCAGTACTGTTCAGTACTGTTCAGTACTGTTCAGTACTGTTCAGTACTGTTCAGTACTGTTCAGTACTGTTCAGTACTGTTCAGTACTGTTCAGTACTGTTCAGTACTGTTCAGTACTGTTCAGTACTGTTCAGTACTGTTCAGTACTGTTCAGTACTGTTCAGTACTGTTCAGTACTGTTCAGTACTGTTCAGTACTGTTCAGTACTGTTCAGTACTGTTCAGTACTGTTCAGTACTGTTCAGTACTGTTCAGTACTGTTCAGTACTGTTCAGTACTGTTCAGTACTGTTCAGTACTGTTCAGTACTGTTCAGTACTGTTCAGTACTGTTCAGTACTGTTCAGTACTGTTCAGTACTGTTCAGTACTGTTCAGTACTGTTCAGTACTGTTCAGTACTGTTCAGTACTGTTCAGTACTGTTCAGTACTGTTCAGTACTGTTCAGTACTGTTCAGTACTGTTCAGTACTGTTCAGTACTGTTCAGTACTGTTCAGTACTGTTCAGTACTGTTCAGTACTGTTCAGTACTGTTCAGTACTGTTCAGTACTGTTCAGTACTGTTCAGTACTGTTCAGTACTGTTCAGTACTGTTCAGTACTGTTCAGTACTGTTCAGTACTGTTCAGTACTGTTCAGTACTGTTCAGTACTGTTCAGTACTGTTCAGTACTGTTCAGTACTGTTCAGTACTGTTCAGTACTGTTCAGTACTGTTCAGTACTGTTCAGTACTGTTCAGTACTGTTCAGTACTGTTCAGTACTGTTCAGTACTGTTCAGTACTGTTCAGTACTGTTCAGTACTGTTCAGTACTGTTCAGTACTGTTCAGTACTGTTCAGTACTGTTCAGTACTGTTCAGTACTGTTCAGTACTGTTCAGTACTGTTCAGTACTGTTCAGTACTGTTCAGTACTGTTCAGTACTGTTCAGTACTGTTCAGTACTGTTCAGTACTGTTCAGTACTGTTCAGTACTGTTCAGTACTGTTCAGTACTGTTCAGTACTGTTCAGTACTGTTCAGTACTGTTCAGTACTGTTCAGTACTGTTCAGTACTGTTCAGTACTGTTCAGTACTGTTCAGTACTGTTCAGTACTGTTCAGTACTGTTCAGTACTGTTCAGTACTGTTCAGTACTGTTCAGTACTGTTCAGTACTGTTCAGTACTGTTCAGTACTGTTCAGTACTGTTCAGTACTGTTCAGTACTGTTCAGTACTGTTCAGTACTGTTCAGTACTGTTCAGTACTGTTCAGTACTGTTCAGTACTGTTCAGTACTGTTCAGTACTGTTCAGTACTGTTCAGTACTGTTCAGTACTGTTCAGTACTGTTCAGTACTGTTCAGTACTGTTCAGTACTGTTCAGTACTGTTCAGTACTGTTCAGTACTGTTCAGTACTGTTCAGTACTGTTCAGTACTGTTCAGTACTGTTCAGTACTGTTCAGTACTGTTCAGTACTGTTCAGTACTGTTCAGTACTGTTCAGTACTGTTCAGTACTGTTCAGTACTGTTCAGTACTGTTCAGTACTGTTCAGTACTGTTCAGTACTGTTCAGTACTGTTCAGTACTGTTCAGTACTGTTCAGTACTGTTCAGTACTGTTCAGTACTGTTCAGTACTGTTCAGTACTGTTCAGTACTGTTCAGTACTGTTCAGTACTGTTCAGTACTGTTCAGTACTGTTCAGTACTGTTCAGTACTGTTCAGTACTGTTCAGTACTGTTCAGTACTGTTCAGTACTGTTCAGTACTGTTCAGTACTGTTCAGTACTGTTCAGTACTGTTCAGTACTGTTCAGTACTGTTCAGTACTGTTCAGTACTGTTCAGTACTGTTCAGTACTGTTCAGTACTGTTCAGTACTGTTCAGTACTGTTCAGTACTGTTCAGTACTGTTCAGTACTGTTCAGTACTGTTCAGTACTGTTCAGTACTGTTCAGTACTGTTCAGTACTGTTCAGTACTGTTCAGTACTGTTCAGTACTGTTCAGTACTGTTCAGTACTGTTCAGTACTGTTCAGTACTGTTCAGTACTGTTCAGTACTGTTCAGTACTGTTCAGTACTGTTCAGTACTGTTCAGTACTGTTCAGTACTGTTCAGTACTGTTCAGTACTGTTCAGTACTGTTCAGTACTGTTCAGTACTGTTCAGTACTGTTCAGTACTGTTCAGTACTGTTCAGTACTGTTCAGTACTGTTCAGTACTGTTCAGTACTGTTCAGTACTGTTCAGTACTGTTCAGTACTGTTCAGTACTGTTCAGTACTGTTCAGTACTGTTCAGTACTGTTCAGTACTGTTCAGTACTGTTCAGTACTGTTCAGTACTGTTCAGTACTGTTCAGTACTGTTCAGTACTGTTCAGTACTGTTCAGTACTGTTCAGTACTGTTCAGTACTGTTCAGTACTGTTCAGTACTGTTCAGTACTGTTCAGTACTGTTCAGTACTGTTCAGTACTGTTCAGTACTGTTCAGTACTGTTCAGTACTGTTCAGTACTGTTCAGTACTGTTCAGTACTGTTCAGTACTGTTCAGTACTGTTCAGTACTGTTCAGTACTGTTCAGTACTGTTCAGTACTGTTCAGTACTGTTCAGTACTGTTCAGTACTGTTCAGTACTGTTCAGTACTGTTCAGTACTGTTCAGTACTGTTCAGTACTGTTCAGTACTGTTCAGTACTGTTCAGTACTGTTCAGTACTGTTCAGTACTGTTCAGTACTGTTCAGTACTGTTCAGTACTGTTCAGTACTGTTCAGTACTGTTCAGTACTGTTCAGTACTGTTCAGTACTGTTCAGTACTGTTCAGTACTGTTCAGTACTGTTCAGTACTGTTCAGTACTGTTCAGTACTGTTCAGTACTGTTCAGTACTGTTCAGTACTGTTCAGTACTGTTCAGTACTGTTCAGTACTGTTCAGTACTGTTCAGTACTGTTCAGTACTGTTCAGTACTGTTCAGTACTGTTCAGTACTGTTCAGTACTGTTCAGTACTGTTCAGTACTGTTCAGTACTGTTCAGTACTGTTCAGTACTGTTCAGTACTGTTCAGTACTGTTCAGTACTGTTCAGTACTGTTCAGTACTGTTCAGTACTGTTCAGTACTGTTCAGTACTGTTCAGTACTGTTCAGTACTGTTCAGTACTGTTCAGTACTGTTCAGTACTGTTCAGTACTGTTCAGTACTGTTCAGTACTGTTCAGTACTGTTCAGTACTGTTCAGTACTGTTCAGTACTGTTCAGTACTGTTCAGTACTGTTCAGTACTGTTCAGTACTGTTCAGTACTGTTCAGTACTGTTCAGTACTGTTCAGTACTGTTCAGTACTGTTCAGTACTGTTCAGTACTGTTCAGTACTGTTCAGTACTGTTCAGTACTGTTCAGTACTGTTCAGTACTGTTCAGTACTGTTCAGTACTGTTCAGTACTGTTCAGTACTGTTCAGTACTGTTCAGTACTGTTCAGTACTGTTCAGTACTGTTCAGTACTGTTCAGTACTGTTCAGTACTGTTCAGTACTGTTCAGTACTGTTCAGTACTGTTCAGTACTGTTCAGTACTGTTCAGTACTGTTCAGTACTGTTCAGTACTGTTCAGTACTGTTCAGTACTGTTCAGTACTGTTCAGTACTGTTCAGTACTGTTCAGTACTGTTCAGTACTGTTCAGTACTGTTCAGTACTGTTCAGTACTGTTCAGTACTGTTCAGTACTGTTCAGTACTGTTCAGTACTGTTCAGTACTGTTCAGTACTGTTCAGTACTGTTCAGTACTGTTCAGTACTGTTCAGTACTGTTCAGTACTGTTCAGTACTGTTCAGTACTGTTCAGTACTGTTCAGTACTGTTCAGTACTGTTCAGTACTGTTCAGTACTGTTCAGTACTGTTCAGTACTGTTCAGTACTGTTCAGTACTGTTCAGTACTGTTCAGTACTGTTCAGTACTGTTCAGTACTGTTCAGTACTGTTCAGTACTGTTCAGTACTGTTCAGTACTGTTCAGTACTGTTCAGTACTGTTCAGTACTGTTCAGTACTGTTCAGTACTGTTCAGTACTGTTCAGTACTGTTCAGTACTGTTCAGTACTGTTCAGTACTGTTCAGTACTGTTCAGTACTGTTCAGTACTGTTCAGTACTGTTCAGTACTGTTCAGTACTGTTCAGTACTGTTCAGTACTGTTCAGTACTGTTCAGTACTGTTCAGTACTGTTCAGTACTGTTCAGTACTGTTCAGTACTGTTCAGTACTGTTCAGTACTGTTCAGTACTGTTCAGTACTGTTCAGTACTGTTCAGTACTGTTCAGTACTGTTCAGTACTGTTCAGTACTGTTCAGTACTGTTCAGTACTGTTCAGTACTGTTCAGTACTGTTCAGTACTGTTCAGTACTGTTCAGTACTGTTCAGTACTGTTCAGTACTGTTCAGTACTGTTCAGTACTGTTCAGTACTGTTCAGTACTGTTCAGTACTGTTCAGTACTGTTCAGTACTGTTCAGTACTGTTCAGTACTGTTCAGTACTGTTCAGTACTGTTCAGTACTGTTCAGTACTGTTCAGTACTGTTCAGTACTGTTCAGTACTGTTCAGTACTGTTCAGTACTGTTCAGTACTGTTCAGTACTGTTCAGTACTGTTCAGTACTGTTCAGTACTGTTCAGTACTGTTCAGTACTGTTCAGTACTGTTCAGTACTGTTCAGTACTGTTCAGTACTGTTCAGTACTGTTCAGTACTGTTAAGTACTGTTCAGTACTGTTCAGTACTGTTCAGTACTGTTCAGTACTGTTCAGTACTGTTCAGTACTGTTCAGTACTGTTCAGTACTGTTCAGTACTGTTCAGTACTGTTCAGTACTGTTCAGTACTGTTCAGTACTGTTCAGTACTGTTCAGTACTGTTCAGTACTGTTCAGTACTGTTCAGTACTGTTCAGTACTGTTCAGTACTGTTCAGTACTGTTCAGTACTGTTCAGTACTGTTCAGTACTGTTCAGTACTGTTCAGTACTGTTCAGTACTGTTCAGTACTGTTCAGTACTGTTCAGTACTGTTCAGTACTGTTCAGTACTGTTCAGTACTGTTCAGTACTGTTCAGTACTGTTCAGTACTGTTCAGTACTGTTCAGTACTGTTCAGTACTGTTCAGTACTGTTCAGTACTATTCAGTACTGTTCAGTACTGTTCAGTACTGTTCAGTACTGTTCAGTACTGTTCAGTACTGTTCAGTACTGTTCAGTACTGTTCAGTACTGTTCAGTACTGTTCAGTACTGTTCAGTACTGTTCAGTACTGTTCAGTACTGTGCAGTACTGTTCAGTACTGTTCAGTATTGTTCAGTACTGTTCAGTACTGTTCAGTACTGTTCAGTACTGTTCAGTACTGTTCAGTACTGTTCAGTACTATTCAGTACTGTTCAGTACTGTTCAGTACTGTTCAGTACTGTTCAGTACTGTTCAGTACTGTTCAGTACTATTCAGTACTGTTCAGTACTGTTCAGTACTGTTCAGTACTATTCAGTACTGTTCAGTACTATTCAGTACTGTTCAGTACTATTCAGTACTGTTCAGTACTGTTCAGTACTGTTCAGTACTGTTCAGTACTGTTCAGTACTGTTCAGTACTGTTCAGTACTGTTCAGTACTGTTCAGTACTGTTCAGTACTGTTCAGTACTGTTCAGTACTGTTCAGTACTGTTCAGTACTGTTCAAGTACTGTTCAGTACTGTTCAGTACTGTTCAGTACTGTTCAGTACTGTTCAGTACTGTTCAGTACTGTTCAGTACTGTTCAGTACTGTTCAGTACTGTTCAGTACTGTTCAGTACTGTTCAGTACTGTTCAGTACTGTTCAGTACTGTTCAGTACTGTTCAGTACTGTTGTCAGTACTGTTCAGTACTGTTCAGTACTGTTCAGTACTGTTCAGTACTGTTCAGTACTGTTCAGTACTGTTCAGTACTGTTCAGTACTGTTCAGTACTGTTCAGTACTGTTCAGTACTGTTCAGTACTGTTCAGTACTGTTCAGTACTGTTCAGTACTGTTCAGTACTGTTCAGTACTGTTCAGTACTGTTCAGTACTGTTCAGTACTGTTCAGTACTGTTCAGTACTGTTCAGTACTGTTCAGTACTGTTCAGTACTGTTCAGTACTGTTCAGTACTGTTCAGTACTGTTCAGTACTGTTCAGTACTGTTCAGTACTGTTCAGTACTGTTCAGTACTGTTCAGTACTGTTCAGTACTGTTCAGTACTGTTCAGTACTGTTCAGTACTGTTCAGTACTGTTCAGTACTGTTCAGTACTGTTCAGTACTGTTCAGTACTGTTCAGTACTGTTCAGTACTGTTCAGTACTGTTCAGTACTGTTCAGTACTGTTCAGTACTGTTCAGTACTGTTCAGTACTGTTCAGTACTGTTCAGTACTGTTCAGTACTGTTCAGTACTGTTCAGTACTGTTCAGTACTGTTCAGTACTGTTCAGTACTGTTCAGTACTGTTCAGTACTGTTCAGTACTGTTCAGTACTGTTCAGTACTGTTCAGTACTGTTCAGTACTGTTCAGTACTGTTCAGTACTGTTCAGTACTGTTCAGTACTGTTCAGTACTGTTCAGTACTGTTCAGTACTGTTCAGTACTGTTCAGTACTGTTCAGTACTGTTCAGTACTGTTCAGTACTGTTCAGTACTGTTCAGTACTGTTCAGTACTGTTCAGTACTGTTCAGTACTGTTCAGTACTGTTCAGTACTGTTCAGTACTGTTCAGTACTGTTCAGTACTGTTCAGTACTGTTCAGTACTGTTCAGTACTGTTCAGTACTGTTCAGTACTGTTCAGTACTGTTCAGTACTGTTCAGTACTGTTCAGTACTGTTCAGTACTGTTCAGTACTGTTCAGTACTGTTCAGTACTGTTCAGTACTGTTCAGTACTGTTCAGTACTGTTCAGTACTGTTCAGTACTGTTCAGTACTGTTCAGTACTGTTCAGTACTGTTCAGTACTGTTCAGTACTGTTCAGTACTGTTCAGTACTGTTCAGTACTGTTCAGTACTGTTCAGTACTGTTCAGTACTGTTCAGTACTGTTCAGTACTGTTCAGTACTGTTCAGTACTGTTCAGTACTGTTCAGTACTGTTCAGTACTGTTCAGTACTGTTCAGTACTGTTCAGTACTGTTCAGTACTGTTCAGTACTGTTCAGTACTGTTCAGTACTGTTCAGTACTGTTCAGTACTGTTCAGTACTGTTCAGTACTGTTCAGTACTGTTCAGTACTGTTCAGTACTGTTCAGTACTGTTCAGTACTGTTCAGTACTGTTCAGTACTGTTCAGTACTGTTCAGTACTGTTCAGTACTGTTCAGTACTGTTCAGTACTGTTCAGTACTGTTCAGTACTGTTCAGTACTGTTCAGTACTGTTCAGTACTGTTCAGTACTGTTCAGTACTGTTCAGTACTGTTCAGTACTGTTCAGTACTGTTCAGTACTGTTCAGTACTGTTCAGTACTGTTCAGTACTGTTCAGTACTGTTCAGTACTGTTCAGTACTGTTCAGTACTGTTCAGTACTGTTCAGTACTGTTCAGTACTGTTCAGTACTGTTCAGTACTGTTCAGTACTGTTCAGTACTGTTCAGTACTGTTCAGTACTGTTCAGTACTGTTCAGTACTGTTCAGTACTGTTCAGTACTGTTCAGTACTGTTCAGTACTGTTCAGTACTGTTCAGTACTGTTCAGTACTGTTCAGTACTGTTCAGTACTGTTCAGTACTGTTCAGTACTGTTCAGTACTGTTCAGTACTGTTCAGTACTGTTCAGTACTGTTCAGTACTGTTCAGTACTGTTCAGTACTGTTCAGTACTGTTCAGTACTGTTCAGTACTGTTCAGTACTGTTCAGTACTGTTCAGTACTGTTCAGTACTGTTCAGTACTGTTCAGTACTGTTCAGTACTGTTCAGTACTGTTCAGTACTGTTCAGTACTGTTCAGTACTGTTCAGTACTGTTCAGTACTGTTCAGTACTGTTCAGTACTGTTCAGTACTGTTCAGTACTGTTCAGTACTGTTCAGTACTGTTCAGTACTGTTCAGTACTGTTCAGTACTGTTCAGTACTGTTCAGTACTGTTCAGTACTGTTCAGTACTGTTCAGTACTGTTCAGTACTGTTCAGTACTGTTCAGTACTGTTCAGTACTGTTCAGTACTGTTCAGTACTGTTCAGTACTGTTCAGTACTGTTCAGTACTGTTCAGTACTGTTCAGTACTGTTCAGTACTGTTCAGTACTGTTCAGTACTGTTCAGTACTGTTCAGTACTGTTCAGTACTGTTCAGTACTGTTCAGTACTGTTCAGTACTGTTCAGTACTGTTCAGTACTGTTCAGTACTGTTCAGTACTGTTCAGTACTGTTCAGTACTGTTCAGTACTGTTCAGTACTGTTCAGTACTGTTCAGTACTGTTCAGTACTGTTCAGTACTGTTCAGTACTGTTCAGTACTGTTCAGTACTGTTCAGTACTGTTCAGTACTGTTCAGTACTGTTCAGTACTGTTCAGTACTGTTCAGTACTGTTCAGTACTGTTCAGTACTGTTCAGTACTGTTCAGTACTGTTCAGTACTGTTCAGTACTGTTCAGTACTGTTCAGTACTGTTCAGTACTGTTCAGTACTGTTCAGTACTGTTCAGTACTGTTCAGTACTGTTCAGTACTGTTCAGTACTGTTCAGTACTGTTCAGTACTGTTCAGTACTGTTCAGTACTGTTCAGTACTGTTCAGTACTGTTCAGTACTGTTCAGTACTGTTCAGTACTGTTCAGTACTGTTCAGTACTGTTCAGTACTGTTCAGTACTGTTCAGTACTGTTCAGTACTGTTCAGTACTGTTCAGTACTGTTCAGTACTGTTCAGTACTGTTCAGTACTGTTCAGTACTGTTCAGTACTGTTCAGTACTGTTCAGTACTGTTCAGTACTGTTCAGTACTGTTCAGTACTGTTCAGTACTGTTCAGTACTGTTCAGTACTGTTCAGTACTGTTCAGTACTGTTCAGTACTGTTCAGTACTGTTCAGTACTGTTCAGTACTGTTCAGTACTGTTCAGTACTGTTCAGTACTGTTCAGTACTGTTCAGTACTGTTCAGTACTGTTCAGTACTGTTCAGTACTGTTCAGTACTGTTCAGTACTGTTCAGTACTGTTCAGTACTGTTCAGTACTGTTCAGTACTGTTCAGTACTGTTCAGTACTGTTCAGTACTGTTCAGTACTGTTCAGTACTGTTCAGTACTGTTCAGTACTGTTCAGTACTGTTCAGTACTGTTCAGTACTGTTCAGTACTGTTCAGTACTGTTCAGTACTGTTCAGTACTGTTCAGTACTGTTCAGTACTGTTCAGTACTGTTCAGTACTGTTCAGTACTGTTCAGTACTGTTCAGTACTGTTCAGTACTGTTCAGTACTGTTCAGTACTGTTCAGTACTGTTCAGTACTGTTCAGTACTGTTCAGTACTGTTCAGTACTGTTCAGTACTGTTCAGTACTGTTCAGTACTGTTCAGTACTGTTCAGTACTGTTCAGTACTGTTCAGTACTGTTCAGTACTGTTCAGTACTGTTCAGTACTGTTCAGTACTGTTCAGTACTGTTCAGTACTGTTCAGTACTGTTCAGTACTGTTCAGTACTGTTCAGTACTGTTCAGTACTGTTCAGTACTGTTCAGTACTGTTCAGTACTGTTCAGTACTGTTCAGTACTGTTCAGTACTGTTCAGTACTGTTCAGTACTGTTCAGTACTGTTCAGTACTGTTCAGTACTGTTCAGTACTGTTCAGTACTGTTCAGTACTGTTCAGTACTGTTCAGTACTGTTCAGTACTGTTCAGTACTGTTCAGTACTGTTCAGTACTGTTCAGTACTGTTCAGTACTGTTCAGTACTGTTCAGTACTGTTCAGTACTGTTCAGTACTGTTCAGTACTGTTCAGTACTGTTCAGTACTGTTCAGTACTGTTCAGTACTGTTCAGTACTGTTCAGTACTGTTCAGTACTGTTCAGTACTGTTCAGTACTGTTCAGTACTGTTCAGTACTGTTCAGTACTGTTCAGTACTGTTCAGTACTGTTCAGTACTGTTCAGTACTGTTCAGTACTGTTCAGTACTGTTCAGTACTGTTCAGTACTGTTCAGTACTGTTCAGTACTGTTCAGTACTGTTCAGTACTGTTCAGTACTGTTCAGTACTGTTCAGTACTGTTCAGTACTGTTCAGTACTGTTCAGTACTGTTCAGTACTGTTCAGTACTGTTCAGTACTGTTCAGTACTGTTCAGTACTGTTCAGTACTGTTCAGTACTGTTCAGTACTGTTCAGTACTGTTCAGTACTGTTCAGTACTGTTCAGTACTGTTCAGTACTGTTCAGTACTGTTCAGTACTGTTCAGTACTGTTCAGTACTGTTCAGTACTGTTCAGTACTGTTCAGTACTGTTCAGTACTGTTCAGTACTGTTCAGTACTGTTCAGTACTGTTCAGTACTGTTCAGTACTGTTCAGTACTGTTCAGTACTGTTCAGTACTGTTCAGTACTGTTCAGTACTGTTCAGTACTGTTCAGTACTGTTCAGTACTGTTCAGTACTGTTCAGTACTGTTCAGTACTGTTCAGTACTGTTCAGTACTGTTCAGTACTGTTCAGTACTGTTCAGTACTGTTCAGTACTGTTCAGTACTGTTCAGTACTGTTCAGTACTGTTCAGTACTGTTCAGTACTGTTCAGTACTGTTCAGTACTGTTCAGTACTGTTCAGTACTGTTCAGTACTGTTCAGTACTGTTCAGTACTGTTCAGTACTGTTCAGTACTGTTCAGTACTGTTCAGTACTGTTCAGTACTGTTCAGTACTGTTCAGTACTGTTCAGTACTGTTCAGTACTGTTCAGTACTGTTCAGTACTGTTCAGTACTGTTCAGTACTGTTCAGTACTGTTCAGTACTGTTCAGTACTGTTCAGTACTGTTCAGTACTGTTCAGTACTGTTCAGTACTGTTCAGTACTGTTCAGTACTGTTCAGTACTGTTCAGTACTGTTCAGTACTGTTCAGTACTGTTCAGTACTGTTCAGTACTGTTCAGTACTGTTCAGTACTGTTCAGTACTGTTCAGTACTGTTCAGTACTGTTCAGTACTGTTCAGTACTGTTCAGTACTGTTCAGTACTGTTCAGTACTGTTCAGTACTGTTCAGTACTGTTCAGTACTGTTCAGTACTGTTCAGTACTGTTCAGTACTGTTCAGTACTGTTCAGTACTGTTCAGTACTGTTCAGTACTGTTCAGTACTGTTCAGTACTGTTCAGTACTGTTCAGTACTGTTCAGTACTGTTCAGTACTGTTCAGTACTGTTCAGTACTGTTCAGTACTGTTCAGTACTGTTCAGTACTGTTCAGTACTGTTCAGTACTGTTCAGTACTGTTCAGTACTGTTCAGTACTGTTCAGTACTGTTCAGTACTGTTCAGTACTGTTCAGTACTGTTCAGTACTGTTCAGTACTGTTCAGTACTGTTCAGTACTGTTCAGTACTGTTCAGTACTGTTCAGTACTGTTCAGTACTGTTCAGTACTGTTCAGTACTGTTCAGTACTGTTCAGTACTGTTCAGTACTGTTCAGTACTGTTCAGTACTGTTCAGTACTGTTCAGTACTGTTCAGTACTGTTCAGTACTGTTCAGTACTGTTCAGTACTGTTCAGTACTGTTCAGTACTGTTCAGTACTGTTCAGTACTGTTCAGTACTGTTCAGTACTGTTCAGTACTGTTCAGTACTGTTCAGTACTGTTCAGTACTGTTCAGTACTGTTCAGTACTGTTCAGTACTGTTCAGTACTGTTCAGTACTGTTCAGTACTGTTCAGTACTGTTCAGTACTGTTCAGTACTGTTCAGTACTGTTCAGTACTGTTCAGTACTGTTCAGTACTGTTCAGTACTGTTCAGTACTGTTCAGTACTGTTCAGTACTGTTCAGTACTGTTCAGTACTGTTCAGTACTGTTCAGTACTGTTCAGTACTGTTCAGTACTGTTCAGTACTGTTCAGTACTGTTCAGTACTGTTCAGTACTGTTCAGTACTGTTCAGTACTGTTCAGTACTGTTCAGTACTGTTCAGTACTGTTCAGTACTGTTCAGTACTGTTCAGTACTGTTCAGTACTGTTCAGTACTGTTCAGTACTGTTCAGTACTGTTCAGTACTGTTCAGTACTGTTCAGTACTATTCAGTACTGTTCAGTACTGTTCAGTACTGTTCAGTACTGTTCAGTACTGTTCAGTACTGTTCAGTACTGTTCAGTACTGTTCAGTACTGTTCAGTACTGTTCAGTACTGTTCAGTACTGTTCAGTACTGTTCAGTACTGTTCAGTACTGTTCAGTACTGTTCAGTACTGTTCAGTACTGTTCAGTACTGTTCAGTACTGTTCAGTACTGTTCAGTACTGTTCAGTACTGTTTAGTACTGTTCAGTACTATTCAGTACTGTTCAGTACTGTTCAGTACTGTTCAGTACTGTTCAGTACTGTTCAGTACTGTCAGTACTGTTCAGTACTGTTCAGTACTGTTCAGTACTGTTCAGTACTGTTCAGTACTGTTCAGTACTGTTCAGTACTGTTCAGTACTGTTCAGTACTGTTCAGTACTGTTCAGTACTGTTCAGTACTGTTCAGTACTGTTCAGTACTGTTCAGTACTGTTCAGTACTGTTCAGTACTGTTCAGTACTGTTCAGTACTGTTCAGTACTATTCAGTACTGTTCAGTACTGTTCAGTACTGTTCAGTACTGTTCAGTACTGTTCAGTACTATTCAGTACTGTTCAGTACCATTCAGTACTGTTCAGTACCATTCAGTACTGTTCAGTACTATTCAGTACTGTTCAGTACTGTTCAGTACTGTTCAGTACTGTTCAGTACTGTTCAGTACTGTTCAGTACTGTTCAGTACTGTTCAGTACTGTTCAGTACTGTTCAGTACTGTTCAGTACTGTTCAGTACTGTGAAGTACTGTTCAGTACTGTGAAGTACTGTTCAGTACTGTGAAGTACTGTTCAGTACTGTGAAGTACTGTTCAGTACTGTGAAGTACTGTTCAGTACTGTTCAGTACTGTTCAGTACTGTGAAGTACTGTTCAGTACTGTTCAGTACTGTTCAGTACTGTTCAGTACTGTTCAGTACTGTGAAGTACTGTTCAGTACTGTTCAGTACTGTTCAGTACTGTTCAGTACTGTTCAGTACTGTTCAGTACTGTTCAGTACTGTTCAGTACTGTTCAGTACTGTTCAGTACTGTTCAGTACTGTTCAGTACTGTTCAGTACTGTTCAGTACTGTTCAGTACTGTTCAGTACTGTTCAGTACTGTTCAGTACTGTTCAGTACTGTTCAGTACTGTTCAGTACTGTTCAGTACTGTTCAGTACTGTTCAGTACTGTTCAGTACTGTTCAGTACTGTTCAGTACTGTTCAGTACTGTTCAGTACTGTTCAGTACTGTTCAGTACTGTTCAGTACTGTTCAGTACTGTTCAGTACTGTTCAGTACTGTTCAGTACTGTTCAGTACTGTTCAGTACTGTTCAGTACTGTTCAGTACTGTTCAGTACTGTTCAGTACTGTTCAGTACTGTTCAGTACTGTTCAGTACTGTTCAGTACTGTTCAGTACTGTTCAGTACTGTTCAGTACTGTTCAGTACTGTTCAGTACTGTTCAGTACTGTTCAGTACTGTTCAGTACTGTTCAGTACTGTTCAGTACTGTTCAGTACTGTTCAGTACTGTTCAGTACTGTTCAGTACTGTTCAGTACTGTTCAGTACTGTTCAGTACTGTTCAGTACTGTTCAGTACTGTTCAGTACTGTTCAGTACTGTTCAGTACTGTTCAGTACTGTTCAGTACTGTTCAGTACTGTTCAGTACTGTTCAGTACTGTTCAGTACTGTTCAGTACTGTTCAGTACTGTTCAGTACTGTTCAGTACTGTTCAGTACTGTTCAGTACTGTTCAGTACTGTTCAGTACTGTTCAGTACTGTTCAGTACTGTTCAGTACTGTTCAGTACTGTTCAGTACTGTTCAGTACTGTTCAGTACTGTTCAGTACTATTCAGTACTGTTCAGTACTGTTCAGTACTGTTCAGTACTATTCAGTACTGTTCAGTACTATTCAGTACTGTTCAGTACTATTCAGTACTGTTCAGTACTGTTCAGTACTGGTCAGTACTGTTCAGTACTGGTCAGTACTGTTCAGTACTGTTCAGTACTGTTCAGTACTGTTCAGTACTGTTCAGTACTGTGAAGTACTGTTCAGTACTGTGAAGTACTGTTCAGTACTGTGAAGTACTGTTCAGTACTGTGAAGTACTGTTCAGTACTGTGAAGTACTGTTCAGTACTGTGAAGTACTGTTCAGTACTGTGAAGTACTGTTAAGTACTGTGAAGTACTGTTAAGTACTGTTGAGTACTGTTAAGTACTGTTCAGTACTGTTCAGTACTGTGCAGTACTGTTCAGTACTGTTCAGTACTGTTCAGTACTGTTCAGTACTATTCAGTACTGTTTAGTACTGTTCAGTACTATTCAGTACTTTTCAGTAATGTTCAGTACTGTTCAGTATTGTTCAGTACAGTTCAGTACTGTTCAGTACAGTTCAGTACTGTTCAGTACAGTTCAGTACTGTTCACTACAGTTCAGTACTGTTCACTACAGTTCAGTACTGTTCAGTACTGTTCAGTACTGTTCAGTACTGTTCAGTACTGTTCAGAGCTGTTAAGTACTGTTCAGTGCTGTTAAGTACTGTTCAGTGCTGTTAAGTACTGTTAAGTACTGTTAGGTACTGTTCAGTACTGTTAAGTACTGTTGCGTACTGTTCAGTACTGATTAGTACTGTTCAGTACTGTTCAGTACTGTGAAGTACTGTTAAGTACTGTTGAGTACTGTTAAGTACTGTTCAGTACCGTTCAGTACTGTTCAGTACTGTTCAGTACTGTTCAGTACTGTTCAGTACTATCCAGTACTGTTCAGTACTATTCAGTACTGTTCAGTACTATTCAGTACTGTTCAGTACTGTTCAGTACTGTTCAGTACTATTCAGTACTGTTCAGTACTGTTCAGTACTATTCAGTACTGTTCAGTACTGTTCAGTACTGTTCAGTACTATTCAGTACTGTTCAGTACAATTCAGTACTGTTCAGTACTGTTCAGTACTGTTCAGTACTGTTCAGTACTGTTCAGTACTGTTCAGTACTGTTCAGTACTGTTCAGTACTGTTCAGTACTGTTCAGTACTGTTCAGTACTATTCAGTACTGTTCAGTACTGTTCAGTACTGTTCAGTACTGTTCAGTACTGTTCAGTACTGTTCAGTACTGTTCAGTACTGTTCAGTACTGTTCAGTACTGTTCAGTACTGTTCAGTACTGTTCAGTACTGTTCAGTACTGTTCAGTACTGTTCAGTACTGTTCAGTACTGTTCAGTACTGTTCAGTACTGTTCAGTACTGTTCAGTACTGTTCAGTACTGTTCAGTACTGTTCAGTACTGTTCAGTACTGTTCAGTACTGTTCAGTACTGTTCAGTACTGTTCAGTACTGTTCAGTACTGTTCAGTACTGTTCAGTACTGTTCAGTACTGTTCAGTACTGTTCAGTACTGTTCAGTACTGTTCAGTACTGTTCAGTACTGTTCAGTACTGTTCAGTACTGTTCAGTACTGTTCAGTACTGTTCAGTACTGTTCAGTACTGTTCAGTACTGTTCAGTACTGTTCAGTACTGTTCAGTACTGTTCAGTACTGTTCAGTACTGTTCAGTACTGTTCAGTACTGTTCAGTACTGTTCAGTACTGTTCAGTACTGTTCAGTACTGTTCAGTACTGTTCAGTACTGTTCAGTACTGTTCAGTACTGTTCAGTACTGTTCAGTACTGTTCAGTACTGTTCAGTACTGTTCAGTACTGTTCAGTACTGTTCAGTACTGTTCAGTACTGTTCAGTACTGTTCAGTACTGTTCAGTACTGTTCAGTACTGTTCAGTACTGTTCAGTACTGTTCAGTACTGTTCAGTACTGTTCAGTACTGTTCAGTACTGTTCAGTACTGTTCAGTACTGTTCAGTACTGTTCAGTACTGTTCAGTACTGTTCAGTACTGTTCAGTACTGTTCAGTACTGTTCAGTACTGTTCAGTACTGTTCAGTACTGTTCAGTACTGTTCAGTACTGTTCAGTACTGTTCAGTACTGTTCAGTACTGTTCAGTACTGTTCAGTACTGTTCAGTACTGTTCAGTACTGTTCAGTACTGTTCAGTACTGTTCAGTACTGTTCAGTACTGTTCAGTACTGTTCAGTACTGTTCAGTACTGTTCAGTACTGTTCAGTACTGTTCAGTACTGTTCAGTACTGTTCAGTACTGTTCAGTACTGTTCAGTACTGTTCAGTACTGTTCAGTACTGTTCAGTACTGTTCAGTACTGTTCAGTACTGTTCAGTACTGTTCAGTACTGTTCAGTACTGTTCAGTACTGTTCAGTACTGTTCAGTACTGTTCAGTACTGTTCAGTACTGTTCAGTACTGTTCAGTACTGTTCAGTACTGTTCAGTACTGTTCAGTACTGTTCAGTACTGTTCAGTACTGTTCAGTACTGTTCAGTACTGTTCAGTACTGTTCAGTACTGTTCAGTACTGTTCAGTACTGTTCAGTACTGTTCAGTACTGTTCAGTACTGTTCAGTACTGTTCAGTACTGTTCAGTACTGTTCAGTACTGTTCAGTATTGTTCAGTACTGTTCAGTACTGTTCAGTATTGATCAGTACTGTTCAGTACTGTTCAGTACTGTTCAGTACTGTTCAGTACTGTTCAGTACTGTTCAGTACTGTTCAGTACTGTTCAGTACTGTTCAGTACTGTTCAGTACTGTTCAGTACTGTTCAGTACTGTTCAGTACTGTTCAGTACTGTTCAGTACTGTTCAGTACTGTTCAGTACTGTTCAGTACTGTTAAGTACTGTGAAGTACTGTTAAGTACTGTGAAGTACTGTGAAGTACTGTTAAGTACTGTGAAGTACTGTTAAGTACTGTTGAGTACTGTTAAGTACTGTTGAGTACTGTTAAGTACTGTTCAGTACTGTTCAGGACTGTTCAATACTGTTCAGTACTGTTCAGTACTGTTCAGTACTGTTCAGAACTATTCAGTACTATTCAGTACTATTCAGTACTGTTCAATATGTTCAGTACTATTCAGTACTGTTCAGTACTGTTCACTACTATTCAGTACTGTTCAGTACTGTTCAGTACTGTTCAGTACTATTCAGTACTATTCAGTACTATTCAGTACTATTCAGTACTATTCAGTACTATTCAGTACTATTCAGTAATATTCAGTACTATTCGGTACTATTCAGTACTGTTCAGTACTATACAGTACTGTTCAGTACTGTTTAGTACTGTTCAGTACTGTTTAGTACTGTTATGTACTGTTAAGTACTGTTCAGTACTGTTCAGTACTGTTCAGTACTGTTCAGTACTGTTAAGTACTGTTAAGTACTGTTAAGTACTGTTAAGTACTGTTCAGTACTGTTCAGTACTATTCAGTACTGTTCAGTAATGTTTAGTACTGTTCAGTACTGTTTACTACTGTTCAGTACTACTTAGTACTGTTCAGTACTGTTCAGTACTGTTCAGTACTGTTCAGTACTGTTCAGTACTGTTCAGTACTGTTCAGTACTGTTCAGTACTGTTCAGTACTGTTCAGTACTGTTCAGTACTGTTCAGTACTGTTCAGTACTGTTCAGTACTGTTCAGTACTGTTCAGTACTGTTCAGTACTGTTCAGTGCTGTTCAGTACTGTTCAGTGCTGTTAAGTACTGTTAAGTACTGTTAGGTACTGTTCAGTACTGTTAAGTACTGTTGCGTACTGTTCAGTACTGATTAGTACTGTTCAGTACTGTTCAGTACTGTTCAGTACTGTGAAGTACTGTTCAGTACTGTTGAGTACTGTTAAGTACTGTTGAGTACTGTTAAATACTGTTCAGTACTGTTCAGTACTGTGCAGTACTGTTCAGTACTGTTCAGTACTGTGCAGTACTGTTCAGTACTGTTCAGTACTGTTCAGTATTGTCCAATACTGTTCAGTACTATTCAGTACTGTTCAGTACTATTCTGTACTGTTCAGTACTGTTCAGTATTGTTCAGTACTGTTCAGTATTGTTCAGTACTGTTCAGTACTTTTCAGTACTGTTCAGTACTATTCAGTACTGTTCAGTACTATTCAGTACTGTTCAGTACTGTTCAGTACTATTCAGTACTGTTCAGTACTATTCAGTACTGTTCAGTACGATTCAGTACTGTTCAGTACTATTCAGTACTGTTCAGTACTATTCAGTACTGTTCAGTACTATTCAGTACTGTTCAGTACTATTCAGTACTGTTCAGTACTATTCAGTACTGGGAAGTACTGTTCAGTACTGGGAAGTACTGTTCAGTACTGGGAAGTACTGTTGAGTACTTTTCAGTACTGTTCAGTACTGTGAAGTACTGTTCAGTACTGTGAAGTACTGTTCAGTACTGTGAAGTACTGTTCAGTACTGTGAAGTACTGTTCAGTACTGTGAAGTACTGTTCAGTACTGTGAAGTACTGTTCAGTACTGTGAAGTACTGTTCAGTACTGTGACTGTTAAGTGTGAAGTACTGTTAAGTACTGTTGAGTACTGTTAAGTACTGTTCAGTACTGTTCAGTACTGTGCAGTACTGTTCAGTACTGTTCAGTACTGTTCAGTACTATTCAGTACTGTTTAGTACTGTTCAGTACTATTCAGTACTTTTCAGTAATGTTCAGTACTGTTCAGTATTGTTCAGTACAGTTCAGTACTGTTCAGTACAGTTCAGTACTGTTCAGTACAGTTCAGTACTGTTCACTACAGTTCAGTACTGTTCACTACAGTTCAGTACTGTTCAGTACTGTTCAGTACTGTTCAGTACTGTTCAGTACTGTTCAGAGCTGTTAAGTACTGTTCAGTGCTGTTAAGTACTGTTCAGTGCTGTTAAGTACTGTTAAGTACTGTTAGGTACTGTTCAGTACTGTTAAGTACTGTTGCGTACTGTTCAGTACTGATTAGTACTGTTCAGTACTGTTCAGTACTGTGAAGTACTGTTAAGTACTGTTGAGTACTGTTAAGTACTGTTCAGTACCGTTCAGTACTGTGCAGTACTGTTCAGTACTGTTCAGTGTTGTTCAGTACTATCCAGTACTGTTCAGTACTATTCAGTACTGTTCAGTACTATTCAGTACTGTTCAGTACTGTTCAGTACTGTTCAGTACTATTCAGTACTGTTCAGTACTGTTCAGTACTATTCAGTACTGTTCAGTACTATTCAGTACTGATCAGTACAATTCAGTACTGTTCAGTACTATTCAGTACTGTTCAGTACAATTCAGTACTGTTCAGTACTGTTCAGTACTGTTCAGTACTGTTCAGTACTGTTCAGTACTGTTCAGTACTGTTCAGTACTGTTCAGTACTGTTCAGTACTGTTCAGTACTGTTCAGTACTGTTCAGTACTGTTCAGTACTGTTCAGTACTGTTCAGTACTGTTCAGTACTGTTCAGTACTGTTCAGTACTGTTCAGTACTGTTCAGTACTGTTCAGTACTGTTCAGTACTGTTCAGTACTGTTCAGTACTGTTCAGTACTGTTCAGTACTGTTCAGTACTGTTCAGTACTGTTCAGTACTGTTCAGTACTGTTCAGTACTGTTCAGTACTGTTCAGTACTGTTCAGTACTGTTCAGTACTGTTCAGTACTGTTCAGTACTGTTCAGTACTGTTCAGTACTGTTCAGTACTGTTCAGTACTGTTCAGTACTGTTCAGTACTGTTCAGTACTGTTCAGTACTGTTCAGTACTGTTCAGTACTGTTCAGTACTGTTCAGTACTGTTCAGTACTGTTCAGTACTGTTCAGTACTGTTCAGTACTGTTCAGTACTGTTCAGTACTGTTCAGTACTGTTCAGTACTGTTCAGTACTGTTCAGTACTGTTCAGTACTGTTCAGTACTGTTCAGTACTGTTCAGTACTGTTCAGTACTGTTCAGTACTGTTCAGTACTGTTCAGTACTGTTCAGTACTGTTCAGTACTGTTCAGTACTGTTCAGTACTGTTCAGTACTGTTCAGTACTGTTCAGTACTGTTCAGTACTGTTCAGTACTGTTCAGTACTGTTCAGTACTGTTCAGTTCTGTTCAGTACTGTTCAGTACTGTTCAGTACTGTTCAGTACTGTTCAGTACTGTTCAGTACTGTTCAGTACTGTTCAGTACTGTTCAGTACTGTTCAGTACTGTTCAGTACTGTTCAGTACTGTTCAGTACTGTTCAGTACTGTTCAGTACTGTTCAGTACTGTTCAGTACTGTTCAGTACTGTTCAGTACTGTTCAGTACTGTTCAGTACTGTTCAGTACTGTTCAGTACTGTTCAGTACTGTTCAGTACTGTTCAGTACTGTTCAGTACTGTTCAGTACTGTTCAGTACTGTTCAGTACTGTTCAGTACTGTTCAGTACTGTTCAGTACTGTTCAGTACTGTTCAGTACTGTTCAGTACTGTTCAGTACTGTTCAGTACTGTTCAGTACTGTTAAGTACTGTTCAGTACTGTTCAGTACTGTTCAGTACTGTTCAGTACTGTTCAGTACTGTTCAGTACTGTTCAGTACTGTTCAGTACTGTTCAGTACTGTTCAGTACTGTTCAATACTGTTCAGTACTGTTCAGTACTGTTCAGTACTGTTCAGTACTATTCAGTACTATTCAGTACTGTTCAGTACTGTTCAATATGTTCAGTACTATTCAGTACTGTTCAGTACTGTTCAGTACTATTCAGTACTGTTCAGTACTGTTCAGTACTGTTCAGTACTATTCAGTACTATTCAGTACTATTCAGTACTATTCAGTACTATTCAGTACTATTCAGTACTATTCAGTACTATTCAGTACTATTCAGTACTATTCAGTACTGTTCAGTACTATACAGTACTGTTCAGTACTGTTTAGTACTGTTCAGTACTGTTTAGTACTGTTATGTACTGTTAAGTACTGTTCAGTACTGTTCAGTACTGTTCAGTACTGTTCAGTACTGTTCAGTACTGTTCAGTACTGTTAAGTACTGTTAAGTACTGTTAAGTACTGTTAAGTACTGTTCAGTACTGTTCAGTACTGTTCAGTACTGTTCAGTACTGTTCAGTACTGTTCAGTACTGTTCAGTACTGTTCAGTACTACTGTTCAGTACTACTTAGTACTGTTCAGTACTGTTCAGTACTGTTCAGTACTGTTCAGTACTGTTCAGTACTGTTCAGTACTGTTTAGTACTGTTCAGTACTGTTTAGTACTGTTCAGTACTGTTTAGTACTGTTCAGTACTGTTTAGTACTGTTCAGTACTGTTTAGTACTGTTCAGTACTGTTTAGTACTGTTCAGTACTGTTTAGTACTGTTCAGTACTGTTCAGTACTGTTCAGTACTGTTCAGTACTGTTCAGTACTGTTCAGTACTGTTCAGTACTGTTCAGTACTGTTCAGTACTGTTCAGTACTGTTCAGTACTGTTCAGTACTGTTCAGTACTGTTCAGTACTGTTCAGTACTGTTCAGTACTGTTCAGTACTGTTCAGTACTGTTCAGTACTGTTCAGTACTGTTCAGTACTGTTCAGTACTGTTCAGTACTGTTCAGTACTGTTCAGTACTGTTCAGTACTGTTCAGTACTGTTCAGTACTGTTCAGTACTGTTCAGTACTGTTCAGTACTGTTCAGTACTGTTCAGTACTGTTCAGTACTGTTCAGTACTGTTCAGTACTGTTCAGTACTGTTCAGTACTGTTCAGTACTGTTCAGTACTGTTCAGTACTGTTCAGTACTGTTCAGTACTGTTCAGTACTGTTCAGTACTGTTCAGTACTGTTCAGTACTGTTCAGTATTGTTCAGTACTGTTCAGTACTGTTCAGTATTGTTCAGTACTGTTCAGTACTGTTCAGTACTGTTCAGTACTTTTCAGTTCTGTTTAGTACTGTTCAGTACTGTTCAGTACTGTTTAGTACTGTTCAGTACTATTCAGTACTGTTCAGTACTATTCAGTACTGTTCAGTACTATTCAGTACTGTTCAGTACTGTTCAGTACTATTCAGTACTGTTCAGTACTATTCAGTACTGTTCAGTACTATTCAGTACTGTTCAGTACTATTCAGTACTGTTCAGTACTATTCAGTACTGTTCAGTACTATTCAGTACTGTTCAGTACTGTTCAGTACTATTCAGTACTGTTCAGTACTGTGAAGTACTGTTCAGTACTGTGAAGTACTGTTCAGTACTGTGAAGTACTGTTCAGTACTGTGAAGTACTGTTAAGTACTGTGAAGTACTGTTCAATACTGTTCAGTACTATTCAGTACTGTTCAGTACTGTGAAGTACTGTTCAGTACTGTGAAGTACTGTTCAGTACTGTGAAGTACTGTTAAGTACTGTGAAGTACTGTTAAGTACTGTGAAGTACTGTTAAGTACTGTGAAGTACTGTTAAGTACTGTTGAGTACTGTTAAGTACTGTTCAGAACTGTTCAGTACTGTTCAGTACTGTTCAGTACTGTTTAGTACTGTTCAGTACAGTTTAGTACTGTTCAGTACTGTTTAGTACTGTTCAGTACTGTTCAGTACTGTTCAGTACTATTCAGTACTCTTCAGTAATGTTCAGTACTGTTCAGTATTGTTCAGTACAGTTCAGTACTGTTCAGTACAGTTCAGTACTGTTCACTACAGTTCAGTACTGTTCACTACAGTTCAGTACTGTTCAGTACTGTTCAGTGCTGTTAAGTACTGTTCAGTGCTGTTAAGTACTGTTCAGTGCTGTTAAGTACTGTTCAGTGCTGTTAAGTACTGTTAAGTACTGTTAGGTACTGTTCAGTACTGTTAAGTACTGTTCAGTACTGTTCAGTACTGTGAAGTACTGTTAAGTACTGTTGAGTACTGTTAAGTACTGTTCAGTACCGTTCAGTACTGTGCAGTACTGTTCAGTACTGTTCAGTATTGTTCAGTACTGTTCAGTACTGTTCAGTACTATTCAGTACTGTTCAGTACTGTTCAGTACTATTCAGTACTGTTCAGTACTGTTCAGTACTGTTCAGTACTGTTCAGTACTGTTCAGTACTGTTCAGTACTGTTCAGTACTGTTCAGTACTGTTCAGTACTGTTCAGTACTGTTCAGTACTGTTCAGTACTGTTCAGTACTGTTCAGTACTGTTCAGTACTGTTCAGTACTGTTCAGTACTGTTCAGTACTGTTCAGTACTGTTCAGTACTGTTCAGTACTGTTCAGTACTGTTCAGTACTGTTCAGTACTGTTCAGTACTGTTCAGTACTGTTCAGTACTGTTCAGTACTGTTCAGTACTGTTCAGTACTGTTCAGTACTGTTCAGTACTGTTCAGTACTGTTCAGTACTGTTCAGTACTGTTCAGTACTGTTCAGTACTGTTCAGTACTGTTCAGTACTGTTCAGTACTGTTCAGTACTGTTCAGTACTGTTCAGTACTGTTCAGTACTGTTCAGTACTGTTCAGTACTGTTCAGTACTGTTCAGTACTGTTCAGTACTGTTCAGTACTGTTCAGTACTGTTCAGTACTGTTCAGTACCGTTCAGTACTGTTCAGTACTGTTCAGTACTGTTCAGTACTGTTCAGTACTATTCAGTACTGTTCAGTACTGTTCAGTACTGTTCAGTACTGTTCAGTACTGTTCAGTACTGTTCAGTACTGTTCAGTACTATTCAGTACTATTCAGTACTATTCAGTACTATTCAGTACTATTCAGTACTATTCAGTACTATTCAGTACTGTTCAGTACTGTTCAGTACTGTTCAGTACTGTTCAGTACTGTTCAGTACTGTTCAGTACTGTTCAGTACTGTTAAGTACTGTTCAGTACTGTTAAGTACTGTGAAGTACTGTTAAGTACTGTTGAGTACTGTTAAGTACTGTTCAGTACTGTTCAGTACTGTTCAGTACTGTTCAGTACTGTTCAGTATTGTTCAGTACAGTTCAGTACTGTTCAGTATTGTTCAGTACAGTTCAGTACTGTTCAGTACAGTTCAGTACTGTTCAGTACAGTTCAGTACTGTTCAGTACAGTTCAGTACTGTTCAGTACAGTTCAGTACTGTTCAGTACAGTTCAGTACTGTTCAGTACAGTTCAGTACTGTTCAGTACTGTTCAGTACTGTTCAGTACTGTTCAGTACTGTTCAGTACTGTTCAGTACTGTTCAGTACTGTTCAGTACTGTTCAGTACTGTTCAGTACTGTTCAGTACTGTTCAGTACTGTTCAGTACTGTTCAGTACTGTTCAGTACTGTTCAGTACTGTTCAGTACTGTTCAGTACTGTTCAGTGCTGTTAAGTACTGTTAAGTACTGTTAGGTACTGTTCAGTGCTGTTAAGTACTGTTAACTACTGTTAGGTACTGTTCAGTACTGTTAAGTACTGTTCCGTACTGTTCAGTACTGATTAGTACTGTTCAGTACTGTTAAGTACTGCTCAGTATGGGATATGCCACTCTATTTGGAGTAATAAAATTTTTCCAAAAGTTTGTTTGAAACTCAGTAATTTCTTAAAACGTGTATAACTAAACGTCCTGTTTTACGTAATAAGTCCGTAATAAGTTACGTAAGGAATATGCCTATATGTTTCGAGTAATAAATTTTTTCCAAAATTTTCTTTGAAACTCTGTAGTTTTTTAAAATGTGTATACCTAAGCGTTTTTTAATACGTATTAAGTCTCTTTACTCTGTACCTTTAGTTTTTTTCTGTTAATAATTTTCAACTGTAAAAAATGTTCTTTCCGTATGGGATATGCCAGTGTATTTGGCGTAATAAAATTTTTCCGAAGATTTTTCTGAAATTCCGTAATTTCTTAAAATGTGTATAGCTCAGGATTTTTGAATACGTAATAAGTCTCATTTTCCTACACCTTTAGTTTTTTTGCTTATTATTCTTCAACTGTAGAAAATATACCTTCCGTATAAGTTATTCCAATGTATTTGGAGAAATAAAATTTTGCCAAAGATTTTTCAGAAACTCTGCAGTCTCTTAAAATGTGTATAACTCAGCATTTTTTAATACTTAATAAATCTCTTTAACCTATACCTTTAGTGTTTTTGGTAATAATTTTCAACTGTAAAAAACATTTTTTTTGAAGGAATATGCCAATTTATTTGAAGTAATACAATCTTTCCAAAGGCTTTTTTGAAATTCTATTATTTCTTAAAATGTGTACGTCAAAAGATATTGCATTTTCTTTACGGAAAATATGTTTTTTACGGTTGAAATTTATAAACAAAAAAAAAATAAAGAGTTATATATTAAAGGCTTATTACGTATTAAATATCTCTTATATGTACATATTTTAAGGAATTACAGAGACTCAAAGAAACCTTTGAAAAAATTTTATTACTCAAAACACATTGCCGTGTATGATTTTAACTATTGAAAAATAATTACAAAGACTTCACGACGTTGAAGGACATATATTACATTGGCATATCCTCTACGAAAAGTATGTTTTTTACAGTTGTAGATTAATAACCAAAAAACTAAAGATGTAGGTTTAAGAAATTTATTACGTAATTTAAATTGCACAGTTGTGACAAATTATGGAATTTTAGGAAAATCTTCGGAAAAATTTTATTACTTAAAATATATTAGCATATCCTCTACGGAAAGTATGTTTTTTACAGTTGAAAATTATTAACAAAAAAAAACGAAAGTTGTAGGTTAAAGAGACTAATTACGTTTTTAAAAAAGCTTAGTTTTACCCATTTTAAAAAATTACAGAGTTTTAAAAAAAGCTTTGGAAACATTTTATTACTCAAAATGCATTGGCGTATCCCATATAGAAAGAATGTTTTCTACAGTTGAAAATTGTTACAAAAAAAAACTAAAGATGTAGATTAAAGAGACGTGTTACGTTTTTAAAAAGCTGAGTTATACACATTTTAATAAATTATAAAGTTTCTGAAAAATCGTTGGAAAATTTTATTACTCCTAAAACATTGGTACATCCCATATGGAAAGTGTGTTTTTTACAGTTAACTTAAAACGTTTTACAAAAATTCTGAGTTATATACATTTTAAGAAATTAAAGATTTCCAAAAGAACTTTAATGTAACAGAAATATCTTTGGAAAATTTTATTACTCCAAAAACATTGGCACATCCTATACGTAAAGTGTATTTCTTTACAGTTGAGAATTATTAACACAAAAAAAATAATAAAGTTGCAGACTAAAGAGACTAATTACGTTTTAAAACACTCTCAGTTATACACATTGTAAAATAATACAGAGTTTCAAAAAAAACTTAGGATAAATTTTATTACTCATATTATTATATCACATATAAAAAGAACGTTTACTACAGTTGAGTTTCTGAAAAATCTTTGGAAAAATTTTATTTCTCCAAATCTATTGGCATATCTGTATGAGGTATATTTTCTACAGTTGAAGATTAATAAGGACGATAACTAAAGGTGTAGGTTAGTGATACTTATTATGTTTTAAAAAATGCTGAATTATATACATTTTAAGAAATTACAGAGCTTTAGAAAAATCCTTGGAAAAATTCTTTTATTTCAAATACAGTGGCATATCTCATACGGGAAATATGTGTTCTACAGCTTAAAATTATTAACAAAAAAAGAAAATTAAGATGTAGGTTAAAGGTGTAGGTTATTACGTATTAAAAAATCTGGAATTATACACATTTTAAGGAATTACGGTGTTTCACAAAAATCCTTGGAAAAATTGTATTACTCCATGCGGAAAGTATATTTTTTACAAATTACAAAATTTTGCAAATTATTAACCAAAAAAAATAAAAGTGTTGTGTGATGAGATTTATTACGTACTAAAAAACTCTTAGTTATACACATTTAAGGAATTACAGAATACATTTACAAATTCCGAAGCAATCTGGTAACTGTTGGCATAAAACTGCATTCTTAATATAGCTTATAGAGTTTATCGACGGATTAAACAAATGGTAATAGTCGTAGTATAATTTACACGGAACACGTAATAAGGTATGCAACTCATAGTTACGACGGCATTGTGGCAGCTTTATCGAGACAAAATGTCTTGAAATTCTCGCAGGTACATTCAATGAAATGCCGAGCAGTAGATTTGGCGAAACTATATCACCTTGTATCAGTTTTGGTACAAAAATTACAGCCAGCATTTCACGACGCCACAATAGAGTAGGCAAATTAATTAGTTTCAATCGATTTTTATGCGTAGGTAGAGGACGATTAATATCCCACCCTAACCCACGCAATGCAAATAATAAAAATTTTTTTGCATAGATTCGATTAAATCTGTGTAGTAATTTTAAGAGGGAATCCATACGACAGACGTATATTTTAATATCGGCTTCGCCAGGGACATGTACAAACGTTTAGCAATATATGGGTCCTTAAATTCCTTAGCCCACCTTATTACAAATCTTAGAATCGATTTTGCCTTATTTACCAAAGCCACAATGTGTAGATTAAATCTAAATTTCAGATCGAATATAATTCCAAGATCTTTAACACTTGTCACATTTTCTAATTCACGTTACACATTACGTCATTAATGACGTACGGTGTCGTGAGAGATGTTCTTCGGCTGAACGATATTTTTTTATATTTTTTCAAATTTAACGACATACCATTGGCTAAGCACCATTCATATAACCGCATTAAATCAGCCTAAAGTAAACTGGATTCTTCACGCGAATTAAGCGGTAGAAACAATTTAACATTATCTGCGTACAATAGAATGCGAGAGGAATTAACACATTGCGAAATATTATTCACGAATAATGCAAACAAAACGAGCCCAAATTGACTGCCCTGAGGAACTTCCGATGGGATTAATATTTCTCGTGACAAAGTACCATTGATCACAACTATCTGCGAGCACCCTGTCAAATAATCTGATATTCAGGATAATAATGGATTTGTGAACCAATAACTTATGAGGGACTTTGTCAAATGCTTTCAAAAAATCCATATAAATAACGTCAGTTTGTTTATGATCTGAGAAGCTTTGAGATATTACGCTTGACAATTCTTGTAGGTTAGATGCAGTAGATTTACCCTTAACAAAACCATGCAGATAGACATTTAATTTTGTGTTAATACAGATTCGAATAATTTCGGAAGCACACTTATCTTAACAATGCCTCTATAATTAGCGATTGGAATCTCTAGGAACATTTTACATAAGGGAATAATAAAGGTGACCTTCCATATATAAGGAAAAATGCCATTTATTAGGCAATTATTAAAAATTCTTGTTAATGTGGTACAAAGCAGACCAGCACCCCACTTTAGAACCCAGCATGGAATACCACCTGGACCAGGCAAACAGGAGAATTTTAAATCAATTAACGCACGGAGTATTTCGTCAACCGAAAATAGCGTAGACGTAAATATATCGAACGATGGAATTGCATAGGGGTAGTTACCAAATTAATCCGAAAAGTACAAATAAGATTTCTCAAAGTGGCTAGCAAAAAAGTTTGCAATTACCGTTGAACAAGAAGATTCAACATTGTCGTACAGAAACTTATTAGGAATTAAAAAATCCTTAACTGAACATATTTTAAGAAATTACATAGCTTCAAAAAAATTTTTGGGATAATTTTAGTACACCAAATACATTGGAATATTCTTTACGAAAAGTATGTTTTTTACAGATGAAGATTAATAACCAAAAAAACTAGAAGTGTAGGTTAAAGTGACTTATTTTTAAAAAATTACATGGTTTTAGAAAAATCCTTTTGAAAAATATTATTACTTCAAATAAGTCGGTACATTCCATATGGAAAGAACGTTTTATAGAGTTGAAAATTATTAACAAAAAAAAAATAAAGGTGAAGGTTAAAGAGACTTTTAACGTATTAAAAAGTGCTGAGTTATACACATTTTAAGAAATTACGGAGTTTCTGAAAAATCTTTGGAAAAATTTTATTAATCCAAATACATTTGAATAACCCATACGGATAGTATGTTTTTTTGCAGTTGAAAATTATTAACAAAAAAAGCAGAAGGTGTTGGTTAAAGGGATTTATTAGGAATTAAAAAATGCTGAGTTATACACGTTTTAAGATATTGCAGGATTTCAGAAAAACATTTGGAAAAATTTACTTACTTCAAATACATTGGCATATCCCGTACGGAAAGTATATTTTTTACAGTTGCAAATTATTAACAAAAAAACTAGAACTGTAGGTTAAAGAGGCTTATTAAGTACTAAAAACCCTTAACTATTTACATTTTAAAAAATTACAGAGTTTTAAAGAAACTTCTGGAAAAATTTTAATACTATATATATATTGCAGTCAATCGACCCTCAACACCTCTTAAACGACTCTTAAACACCTTATACAACTCTACTTAAAGTTCTTAAAGTCAAATAAGAAAATTACAAGACAATAATATTATAAAAATTTTAATTTCTCAATTATTCAGGGTCTGTTATATGAGAGAATGTTCAAAATATATCTGTGTGGACCAAATTTAGTATACACATTTTTATTTTATTTTGCTAAAAGGCTTTATACGGAAAGTGGTCGTAAAAATAGACCTTTCTGAACCAAACTTGGCGCACGTATTTTCCGTTAAAATACAAATTATCGCCAATTTACGTTAAAGTATATTTGAAATTGTAACTTTTCTTCGCATAAAGACTTTTTTAAGAAAAGCATTACATGAAACCTAGTCTTAAAAATGGCACGATTTTAACCATTTTCAATAGGGTTCTGCTTTGGATCAAAACACACCAATATACCAAATTTCACTAAAATATCTAACAAATTTCAACATGTAGCTCAGCAAATAATTTGCATGGACAGATATTAGACGGAAAGGCAGACTCAAATGTATCGATTGGTATAATGACTTCAAAAATATTATGATATTCCTTTTTAAAAGTATTATGTGGCTGAAAGGAAAAAACGAACTACAATTAGAATTCCCGTTCACTGCCCAACTTTGTGTACTTGCTTTATACTTAATTGCTTGTTATTACCATGGTAAATGGAGAATCTCAATGCCAGCAACCAAACTTAAGAATTTGATGGAGCAATACAACTTTGCAAAAAGCCCAGGAGTAATTCATAGTAAAACAATACTAAGGCAGATCATTTATAAAGTAGCTGCAGAACAAGTGGATGAAATTAAGCAAGGACTTAGCGCAGACCTTACAGACTGTACTTTACTTATTAGTGTTAATTTAGATCCCTCGAAATATTTGGTATCTTATGAATCAATATACAAGATTGTGAAGGGCATGGTTTTATTGTAGTATACTGTCCGGGTGTTGATTTGGAAATACTCTTTTTTAAATAATCGTTCTCCAGTATTAGCCGTTCCAATCAAGGGTAACTTAACGGTGTACCAGAGGTACTCCTTTAAAAGAAATTTATATTCACAGGGGAACCCGGAATTATATTTGTGCACGAGAAATTTTATTTAATGTATAACTATTTTGTTTATTAAAATATGTATGTGTGTGTACATATGAATATATATGCGACCTTAATGTTGACTACTTTCTTACTTTATTTTTTTCCGACTATGCGCGTGCGTGTTTGTGTGTAGTGCAATTAACTCGACGTATATGATAGATCAATACGGAGAATCCGGTAACAATAAAAAATTCCGGTAGAATAAGAAAAGAAAATGCGGTAGAACGGAAAAAAAATTTAACATTAGAAAATAATTTAGTCATCTGATTACCGCACGAAAATATAAATAGACGTCATCAGCATAGAAGCGATGAAATTGACTTTACTTGTGTGCTCTCTTTTGGTCTTGTCCTGCTTTAATTTATTTAATTAATTTAATTTAATATCAGACATGTCCACCCATTCTTCCGTCCTTCCGTGTATCCAGCTTACTTATCTGTTCATGTGACTACCCAGGATTGTACTCACGCGTTGACACCCATGTTTCAGTAAGGTCGTTATTCGTCCTTACACGATCAAAAGCTCATATCCTTAACATTATTATTCATCTTCTTAACTAATTGACTTATGAAAGATTAGTTGTATAAAGTCGTAAAGTACAAGGATAGAATTTTAAAGTCACAAAGTCAGGCAACATAAAAAGCCGCTTGTTTTCTACATTAAATCAGCAAAGTCGTCAGCAGCGGTGCCTAATGCAAATTGCTCTACAGTTCATGTGATATTTTAGTGTGTGAATAATCGTAAAATGCATTGAAGCGTTACAACTTTATGAAATTCTAACAGTACTCAAGTAACTTACAGTGCTTTCAGTTTACATAACATTTTTGTGCTAGAATGTAACACAACACATGTCTAAGTTGCCATATTTACAACCGTAATTTGTATTTCGGTTTTCTGTTCCATTTTTCAAATGTTTCTTCTTTATTTTTAAAATGTTAAATAAGTTGTAAAATTCTTTGCTTACTGTTCATTGAATGTCATCAGCAGTTGTCGTTCTACTTTATGAATAAGAGGAAGTTTAAAGCATCACTAATTCATTTCGAAAAATACTTCATTAATAAATTTTTATATTCGTGTTTACCCTCAGCATCATTATTCGGCTTACTCGTTTTTTCAGAGTAATTATCTTCTATAGGTGATACGGGTACCTTATCTCATTCAATTCGTTCACATTTGAAACTTTCTAAGCTATACAAGAATTATTATTTGTACGAGAAGAAAAGAATATCAAAATGAACGCCTACGAAGTTTTCCTTAGGCAAACGCAAAAAACTATGGATAAATTGCAAATTTTTGTGTTGTGCCTTTTGCCGTTTCTTTGGTTTTGGGACTTCAAAAATATTGTGACATTCCTTTTTAAAAGTATTACGTGGCCGAAAGGGAAGAATGAACTACAATTGGAATTTCCGTTCACTGCCCAACTTTGTGTAAGTGCTTTATACTTAATGGCTTATTATTACCATCGTAAATGGAGAATCTCAATGCAAACCACCAAACTTAAGAATTTGATGGAGCAATACAACTTTGCCGAAAGTCCGGAGGTAATTCATATTAAAACAACACTGTGGCAAATTATTGATAAAATAGCTGCAGAAGAAGCGGATGAAATTAAGCGAGGACTTAGCGTAGACCTTACAGATTAATGCAATTTTTTGAATTCCATTAAAAGTATAAATGCAAAAAAACATTTAGAAAAATTATACTCCATTTATGTGTCATTTATAAAATAAGCTTGTATTTCAGGTAGTATTGCAGAAAATGCAAAAAATAATGGCATAACAAGTAAAATAGAAAAAACATCGAGAATGAACAAGCAAAATTATTTTTTCATATTTCTATTCTTGCATATATCGGAAAATGATTTGCACAATTATTTTATATGAGAAAAACAAACTACAATGGAAATTAATTTGGCTATAATTTTATTCTATAATCAAAAGCTCTCGTCTCGAAACTAGTCGACGTCTATGAAATCGGAAAACAAATTATAAAATCCATAGAGAAGAAATGTCACTCAGTAAAGAAATTGTTTATGAATTTCATCAAGATCAAATTAAGGTAACTTTGTCGGAGCAAGTGGCACCACTTGCTCAGATTGGCAGTGGTACACTGCTACTTCACCACCTGCTTTTCTTTATTATCAAACACTCTTCTTCTGATTACTATAAATATCCTTAACTAAGTTTTCCTTCAACTTTTAATAATTCGTTTTAGATCTTAGGCTGCTTGTGCGGATGTATGTAACACTTACAATATTTTGAAATATTCCTAATTATATACTACACCACTTGCTGTACAGGCTTTTATAAGAATGTGCAAATCTTTGTAATACCCTAAAGGAGTTTATAGAAACCCACCTTTAATTATACCAAACGATACAGAATCACTCTTTGATTCGATTTAAGCCTGTCTCTCCGTCTAATGTCCGTTCATACAAATTTTTTACAAAGCTACATATCGCAATTTGTGAGATATTTTAGTGAAATTTGGTATATTGATTTGTTTTGGTCCAAAGAAGAGCCCTATTGAAAATGGTAAAATCGGACCATTTTTTCGAAAGGACGTCATGTAACGCCTTTCTTAAAGAATTACAATTTTTAATATATTTTAACGTAAATGTGCGATGGGTTGTATGTTAACTAAGAATATGTGTACCAAATTTGATCCAGAAAGGTCTATATTTACGACCACTTTCTATATAACGCCTTTTTAAAAAAAATTTTATATGGACATGCGCCTAAATTTTTAATATAGTATACACATATACGCAAATGGTGAGAGGAACGGGGGTATGGCAAGTTGTTTAAAATATAAACGTGGTATACCGCCCGTGTAGCTAAACGGGGCAATATGCGCGAAAATGCCAAAACCAAAGAATTGTATTTTGCTGGGACTGTGAACGACGCAATGGTAGAGCGAGAGATTGTTGCCGTCAAAATGTGGAAAACTTTCCCCCTCATGCGTAGGAAAGTTTGTCAACAATACAAAACCCGCCAATCTTGAAATGTGAAGGCAATCACCTGGTAACCCATGTATTTGTCGGCGGATTGCCCATGAAAGCTACACTGGATGTTTCATACACGAACAACAGATAACGGATATACCAAACATTATTAGAAGAAATAACATTTGCAAGACAGCACATATGGCCGATGATTCCAGCCAAGTGTCAAGTAGAGAAATAGTTGTAACGGTGACACTAAGCAATAGGTCATGTAAAACTACGTTGATGATATTATCAAGATTCTGTTACACCAGGCATGGACTTTTTAGCAGGCATAGAAGCAAAATTGACATGTGGCAAACAAACGCTAATGATGAAATGCTGCAAAAGTGTAAACCAAGAAAGGCAGAAGTACGCTACGATGGCCACAGGTAATCAATTAAAAGAATTTCTGGAACACGAACTAGTTATATTTGGCGAAATGCAAGGCGTCTCAGAAGATACTAATATATTATCAGAATGAAAGACCATATACCAATTAAACAACGGTATATTCGTAGAAATCCATATCCCATACAGTGCTCCAATAGTGCTGGCGCCAATAAAAAATGGACAATGCGACTCTGTATTGATTATCACCTATTAAGTGCAATATCCATTCCAGACACATATCCGATTCCAAGAATTGAACAGATATTGGACAAATTACGTGATGCAAAATGTATTAGCACCATAGATCTCAAAAGTGGTTATTGTCAAATTCCCCTGCACCCCAACAGCAAAAAGTATACAGCTTTTACAGAGCCTGCGGCAAGTACTGCACGTATTCCATTCCCCTGAGCACAGGTGGAATGTAATATCTGGACGGTTAATGCTACAAGTCACGTGTAGATCACGTCGGGGTTATCACTGTTAAATATTGTGAAAATTCAATGGCCTCAATATTTCAAATAATTGCAACACCTTAATTACAATTATTGGAGAGGACTAAAAGTTGTAAGTTTTGCGGCCTTGAACCACAATAGCAAGTGATGAAAGTAAAACGCGATGAAGATCGAATGCAGTTTCAATCGTTTCTCCTTTTATTTTTTAATTCACGCGCTTATATACTAAATCTTAAATGCTAAAACAAACTAATCTTTAGTTAGTTACATCTAGTGTGAGTTGTTAGTGTGAAATTGTAGGTAATTTGATTACTCTTATGTGGTGTCAATGTAAGGAATCGAGTTTCCACAGATAAGCACGCCGTAACTAATGTTGATGTAGAATATAATTAGTGATCACTTGTTATTAATTATTGGATGCCGTTAGGTTCTAATTTCGTATCTTGTGGAAATACCACGCGTTGTTTTACACAAAGAATTAAACCAGACGGTTGTTGTTGTTGCATTATATGCTGATTATCTGTAGAGTAATGAATTATCTACGTCTATTGTAATGCAAGTCTTAGGCACGTATGCGTTTAATTATAACGAGAGTTAGGAACTGTTAAGTGAAAATTTAACGACTTTACTGAAACATGGAGGTCAATGCGTGAGAATATTCTCAGGCAGTCACATGGAACAGCTGACCGAAACGGACTGTGGAGCGATGTGGTCTATTGCGTTTTGCTGAACCACACTCTAAAGCAAGACAAGGCCAAAAGAGAGCACACAAGTAAAGTCTTCTATGCTGATAACGTCTATTTATATTTTCGCGTGGTAATCAGTTGATTAAATTTCTTTCTAGTGTTAACTTTTTTTTTTAATCTGTGGTTGAAAGATTCTCTTCATCTTCTAAGCCAAGTATTTGGATAATAGTTTCACCCGTCACCGTATAGGAACTCTTGATTTGGAGCGTTTTGTTTTGCCTGCCAGTAAATTTGTGCTCCTTTGTTATTACGAAATATTTGCTCACTCTCGTATTTTGGCTGAATAATGCAAATATAATAATAACAATGCTTTGTTAACGAGTTACTAGTTAAATCTTACTTACACCTTGCCTGACAAGAGAATGGTTTTTAATACAAATATATTAAAGCGCAGTCGCGAGCCTAATTTCCTCAATTTCCTACTCACAAAACACCACGTCTCTCTTACCACGTCGCGAGTCATCATCGATTATTAAATCAATCAGATGCTCGCTTTGAGGAACAAAACAAGCTTATTTCTTAGCTAATAAAAGAGAGTGTAACAAGTGCATTGGCTGAGTTAAATGGTATTATTGCTGAAGTGAGAAAATTCGTCAACGTCGTTAAGCTAGATCTCGAGCAATTTAAACTGAAAGTAACTGCAGTTGAAGCTACCTTTGAAACAACTATACCAACTGTATGCAACCTAAGAGAGGAAATTGATTCTATCAAAATGAACATGCTCAAGCATGAGGAATATTTTCTCAAACATGAAAATGCTAGAGAAGCAAGCGACTTTCGTCCAGTAAATGTCCCACAGAACGAAAATGAAAATCTTAAAGAAATGTGTGCAAACCTGTGTAATACCATACATATAAAGGTCCTTGATATTAAAGCTGTTTTTCTGCTTAATAGTAAAAATAAACAAAGCGCACCAATAATTGTCAAACTGCATACTGCGTATGATAGGAATTTTTTTATTAAATCATGCGCTTGAATAAAACGGCCCACCGCTTACAACACATTGGCATAGAGAGCAACGACGTATTTTTTTGTAAATGAGAGCATAACACCGGCTAACCATCGGATTTTTCGTATGGCCTACAAATCGCACAAAGAGAAAAATATCAAATCGGTTTTTGTTAATCGTGGTATTGTATATATCAGAGACTTTGATGATAATGATGCCATCCCAATTAACACACCGAACGAGCTGCACAGATTTCATTCACCAAATCCAAAGTAATATTCAGATGCTCCAAAGCAATGCACCACAAGCAGCTAACGTTATCGTTTAAATGTTATGTTTGCCATATTATATATAAAACCATATTTATATCAAAAACACCTCCTACGTGTCACACTCCTTACTTTCCTTCTACATACATCTTTATAAACCAAGCATTTGTGGTAAGAACGCTTGCTATCTCCTCACTACTTTAAAGTATGAAACATTAATTCATCTTACTATAATTGTAATTACCATAAAATTGAATGTTCATCTAAATTGTTCCGAGCATGGCTTCTCTCTTGAGGACTGCTATGGCAAAACATATACTTACTATGTGATTTGAGATTTCAAAAACGTAGACTACCATGCACTTGAAAATGCAGTGAAACGCATAAACTGGTAATATATTATCCTAATTCCTGAAAGCGAAAGAAAGGTACAAATTTTTAATTATTATGTCCAAAGCTTGGTTAATGTCTTCGCTCCCATACGAGTCGTCCACCGCCGCACAAATAAACACCCGTGATTCCATAATTATATAAAACGATTAACATCAGACCGAGACACTACTTATCGTAACTGGAAGCGCCATCGAAGTGCAGTTCACCATGACGCATTTAAGTCCGCATGTTATGCTATTAGAGCCGCCAAAACAAAGTATTATGGTTCTAAATTCAAATATGCGTTTTCTTCTATGCTAAAGTGGAAATATATACGAGAAATAGGCTTAACAAGAGGCTCCAAACATTGCCAGAAGATTTAAATATTTATGCACTAAACGAAAATTTTATTCACCCTGGGGAAAACATTAACACATTAGCCTACGAGTCGACTATTACGCCTTACAATATGTATTCCTTTGATATTTCTTCTGTTGATGAACTCGATGGTCTTGAATGTATTCTATATATATGAATGCATTCTCTATAAAATCACATTTTGTGGGATGTGATGAGATTCACCCTATATTTATTAAAATACTCCTCCCTAAGATTCTCAAGATTATTACTCAAATTTTCAATGATTGCATTTTTCGATCCTACTTCCCTGTGTGTTGGAAATTTGCAATGATTATACCAGTACCAAAAAACAAAGATGAATACCGCCCAATAGCAATCTTACCTTTTCTATCCAAAGTGTTCGAAAAATTGCTGCACAACCAAATTTCTTCATTTATTTATTCCAATAAGTTAATGACTGAAAAGCAATCTGGCTTTCGAAATAATAAGAGCTGTACTACGGCACTCATTGATGTTGTGGAATATTTGCGGTGTAAGCTTAACCAAAATAAAATGTCGCTTTTAACATTGCTCGATCATAGTAAGGCCTTTGATTTGTTGTGCCACTTGTACTTTACCGCAAATTGTTAAGACTATTTAATTTTTCTCAAAATTCCAGTAATCTAATATTATCCTACCTTACCAATCGTAGTCAATGTGTGTTTGCTAATAATATATACTCAGCAACACTTAATGCTGTTCACTAACTTTTGTTCTCATGATCATTGTTGTTTAATGATCTTCCTAACTGTCTCAAGTGGTGTCAAATTCATATGTATGCCGATGATGTTCATCTATACATAACTTTTCGAACAAACGATTTTCTTACTGGCTGTGCAAAGTTAAATAGTGATCTTGAAAGTGTAGCAACATGGGCACGCACCTACGGTTTGTCACTCAACCCATATACAACCAAGTGTATTGCGATATATAAAAGAACCAACGTGTACCCAATATGTATGTTAGATTAATGGGAGCAAATATTGAAATTAGTGATAACGCTAAGACTTTAGGAATGATTTTTAGTAAGTCTCTGACCTGTAATAATCACATACACATCACAATTGGTAAAGTGTATGGAATGTTACGATCACTACTCAGTGGTTTACACCGTTATACGTACGCGTTATACCAGCTAAAATTTATTTAATACCTAAATTTTTATACGGTTGTGAACTATTTGCTAATTGTGATTATGAATCTAAGCAAAAATTAAACAAAATTATCAATAACATTACTAGATATGCCTATGGTCTAAAAGGTCGTGATGGTGTCTTCACTCATGCTTTAAAACTACTCAATACGACACTTGATAATCTTGTAAAACACAAAACGCTGTGTCTTCTGCATAAAATTATTATAAACAAAGAGCTAAGGCACCTCTTCGACAAATTAGTGTTAACATTAATTAGGTCTAACAGGAACCGTAACATTAGACCTGTCAATTTCTCCTCGTTGATGTCAGAGCGACCTGGTGCGGTGAGGAATTACAATTTAAAATAAATAACGTTTAAACGTTTAAACAGAACTTTTGATTGTTTGGCGATTATAGAATAAAATTATAACCAAATAAATTTCACTTGTAGTTTGTTCATTCTCATATAAAATAATTGTGCACCTCTAGAAAATAATTCCTCTGAAAAGACGAGTAAGCCGAATAATGATGCTGAAGGTAAACATTCCAATGCATTTTACGATTATTCGAACACTGAAATATCACATGAACAGTAGCGTGTTTTTGCACCATTGCTCACGCCTTTGCTAAGTTTTATATTGCCTGACTTTGCGATTTTAAAGTTCTACCCTTGCACTTTACGACTAATATTTCATCGGTTAATTAGTGCTAAGGATATGAGTCTTTGGCCTTGTGTATTAATTCATAAGATACCAAATATTTTGAGTGATCTAAATTAACACTAAAAGTTAAAGAACGTATGGAGTACGTTATCACAATACCCTATTACTCAACGTATACCTGAAGTACATTTGACATATAAGGTGAAGAGACAGACAAACGAGCAGGCGCTAATATTTTCTGAAGAATGAAACAGAAAAGTATCCTGAATTGGCAGGATATTAATGGATAAAATATAGATGCAACAGTGTAAAGAGTGTGAATCAAAATTCATTAACAATTCCATTAACTTTCCTTTTCCTAATTGAATTTTACAGGTTCTGTAAATTTGCTAATAATAATGGTTGCCATGGCAAACAACAACGACAATAAAACAAGCGAATCTATTATTGTCGGTCCGAGCTGACGTTTATACTCTACAGAATTTCGTTTAATGTGCTTAAAATGCATACAAGAAAGTAAAAAATTCCAATGCGTACATCATTTGAAAAGTCCGTTTTTACGTGATTAGGTTAATAAATTTATCAAGCCATGCTAAATTTGTAATATTTATTTAATGTATTACGTAACTTTAGTGCATTAAGTTTCATATAAAAATTCTACAAATAGCGAATTAATTTCATACATCAAGTCTTATAAAGTAGAGCATTATATAGGATGTGGTTGTAAAAATTGAACCATCTTACTTAAATACAATTCCTTTCTTTTTTAGCCAACACTTAACTAAGGTCCATCTTCCAGCCTTTCTCGGTTTTACGCATATCCCCACAAACATTTAATACTCTGCACCCTAAGTTGTCTAGAGCAAACACATCTTATAAAACACGTCTACGTTTTAAGTGGATCGCGGCAAATTCTCAAATACTCAACAGCACTTTGCCCGATGTAATTAAATGGTCAGAAAAATTAAAAGAAATTTCAGAAAAATATTTGAAAGTTCTTTATATGCAAAGCAATTCACAAACTAAACCGATCTGTACTGAATCTGGTATACCAGTTAAGTATTTCAAACAATTATTCTAAAAATATTTTTATAAAAAATATCCACAAGTGTAAAAGTCATTCGATCTTACCTCTATTCCCGTTCCTCTTTGGACCAAAACACACTCGTGTATCAATTTTCATTAATGTATCTCTAGAATTGCGGTCTGTTCTGGACAACAAATAATCATAGACAGACGTCAAACAAACACGCAAAACAACAAGGTTAAATCACTTTCAAAAATGTTTGTGCGCACGTCAATATACTAAAACCAAATAAGAAGTTTATAGCCAATCGGCGCCGACTCTTAAACATCTTGTACAACTTTGCTTAATGTTCTTAAAGTCAAATAAGGGAATTACAAGACAATAGTATTAGAAAAATTTTATTATCTCAATTACTCAAAGAAAAATACCTATCTGTACAAAATTTAGTACACACAGTTTTATTTCAATTGCCCATTTTCGCTAAAGTATAAAATTGAAGCTTATGTTTATATAAGAATTTTTTCTAAAAAGGCTTTGTATGCAGAGTGGACGTAAAAATAGACCTTTCTGGACCAAATTTGGTACACATAATTTTTGTTAAAATGCAACTATTCAAACATTTACGGTAAAATATGCTTAAAATTGTAATTTTTTTCCACATAAAGACTTTTTTAAGAAAGGCGTTACATGACGCCCGGTCCCAAAAATGGTCCGATTTTTTTTAGGGTTCTTGTTTGGGCTAAATCACACCAATATACCATATTTCACTAAAATATTTCACAAATTGCGACATGTATCTTGGTAGCAAGCATTATACGGACAGGCGGATCGAAAGGCTTAAATCGAATCGGGACGTGATTCTGTATAGTTTGGTATAATAAAATGTGCTCTTCTCTTAACTTCTTTTCGGTACTGCAAAAATTTGCACAGACTTAAAAAATCTACAAGTGGTACAGGGAGTTCTCCAAAATTTTGTGAGTGTTACATACATCTGTACTTTTAATACATTACACCACAAGCAGTCTAGGATATAAAACGAATTATTAAAAGTTGAAGGAAAGTTTAGTTAAGGAAATTTATATTAATCAGAAGAAGACTGTATGATAATAAAGAAAAGCAGGTGGTGAAGTAGCAGCGTATGTAAGTCACCACTTGCTCACAGGGTTACCATAATTTTATCTTGATGAAATTAATAAACAATTCTTCTAATACTATCGCACTGAGTGACATTTCTTCTCTATGGATTTTATTATTTTTTCTCCGATTTCATAGACCTTGACTAATTTTGAGATGAGAACCTTTGATTGTTTGACAATTATTGAATAAAATTATAGTCAAATGATTCCAATTGTAGTTTGTTTATTCTCATATAAAATAATTATTTGCTCATTCTCGATGTTATTTTCTGTCTTGCTTGTTTTGCCATTATTTTTTGAATATTGTGCAATACTCAAAAATTATAATAAAAAAAGCTTATTTTATGAATGACATATAAATTTAGCACAATTTTTCAAAATGTTTTTTTGCATTTATATCTTTGATGGAATTCAAAACCTTTCATTCGCCTGTAAGGTTTGCGCTAAGTCCTTGCTTAATTTCATCCGCTTGTTCTGCAGCTACTTTATAAATGATCTGCCTTAGTATTGTTTTAATATGAATTACTCCTAGACTTTTTGCAAAGTTGTATTGCTCCATCAAATTCTTAAGTTTGGTTGCTGGCATTGAGATTCTCCATTTACGATGGTAATAACAAGCAATTAAGTATAAAGCAATTACACAAAGTTGGGCAGTGAACGGGAATTCTAATTGTAGTTCGTTTTTTCCTTTCGACCACATAATACTTTTAAAAAGGAATATCATAATATTTTTGAAGACCCTAAACCAAATAAACAACGTACGATGAATTTTGGTTCACATGCTTCATGGTATTCCATCCATATTTCATCCATTGCTATCCTTTCGATTGAAGATATTTTTTCTGTTCCGCTTGCAGAGTTTCGATCATTAAGTACTAATTTGTGGTCATTCTTAAGGTATTCAGTATCTACTATCAATAATGATCATCTTGAGAAAAAATGGACGTCTGCCCCACTGTCTATCTGTCCACAAAATACGTTAAATGTACGCCAGGTACACGTTAAGTATTGGGGTATTGTGATAATGAACTCCAACGTTCTTTACTTTTTAGTGTTAATTTAGATCACTCGAAATATTTGGTATTTTATGAATCAATACACAAGATTGTGAAGGGTATGGTTTTATTGTAGTCTACTATTCGGGTGTTGACTCGGTAGTACTCTTTTTTAAGTAATCATTCTCCAGTATTAGCCGTTCCAATCAAAGGTAACTTAACGGTGTACCAGAGGTACTCCTTTAAAAGAAATTTATATTCACAGGGGAACCCGGAATTATATTTGTGCACGAGAAATTTTATTTAATGTATAACTATTTTGTTTATTAAAATATGTATGTTTGTGTACATATGAATATATATGCGACCTTAATGTTGACTACTTTCTTACTTCATTTTTTTCCGACTATGCGAATGCGTGTGTGTGTGTAGTGCAATTAACTCGACGTATATGATAGATCAATACGGAGAATCCGGTAACAATAAAAAATTCCGGTAGAATAAGAAAAGAAAATGCGGTAGAACGGAAAAAAAATTTAACATTAGAAAATAATTTAGTCATCTGATTACCGCACGAAAATATAAATAGACGTCATCAGCATAGAAGCGATGAAATTGACTTTACTTGTGTGCTGTCCTGCTTTAATTTATTTAATTAATTTAATTTAATATCAGACATGTCCACCCATTCTTCCGTCCTTCCGTCCATCCAGCTTACTTATCTGTTCATGTGACTACCCAGGATTGTACTCACGCGTTGACACCCATGTTTCAGTAAGGTCGTTATTCGTCCTTACACGATCAAAAGCTCATATCCTTAACATTATTATTAATCTTCTTAAATAATTGACTTATGAACGATTAGTTGTATAAAGTCGTAAAGTACAAGGATAGAATTTTATAGTCACAAAGTCAGGCAATATAAAAAGCCGCTTGTTTTCTACATTAAATCAGCAAAGTCGTCAGCAGCGGTGCCTAATGCAAATTGCTCTACAGTTCATGTGATATTTTAGTGTGTGAATAATCGTAAAATGCATTGAAGCGTTACAACTTTATGAAATTCTAACAGTACTCAAGTAACTTACAGTGCTTTCAGTTTACATAACATTTTTGTGCTAGAATGTAACACAACACATGTCTAAGTTGCCATATTTGCAACCGTAATTTGTATTTCGGTTTTCTGTTCCATTTTTCAAATGTTTCTTCTTTATTTTTAAAATGTTAAATAAGTTGTAAAATTCTTTGCTTACTGTTCATTGAATGTCATCAGCAGTTGTCGTTCTACTTTATGAATAAGAGGAAGTTTAAAGCATCACTAATTCATTTCGAAAAATACTTCATTAATAAATTTTTATATTCGTGTTTACCTTCAGCATCATTATTCGGCTTACTCGTTTTTTCAGAGTAATTATCTTCTATAGGTGATACGGGTACCTTATCTCATTCAATTCGTTCACATTTGAAACTTTCTAAGCTATACAAGAATTATTATTTGTACGAGAAGAAAAGAATATCAAAATGAACGCCTACGAAGTTTTCCTTAGGCAAACGCAAAAAACTATGGATAAATTGCAAATTTTTGTGTTGTGCCTTTTGCCGTTTCTTTGGTTTTGGGACTTCAAAAATATTGTGACATTCCTTTTTAAAAGTATTACGTGGCCGAAAGGGAAGAATGAACTACAATTGGAATTCCCGTTCACTGCCCAACTTTGTGTAAGTGCTTTATACTTAATATCTTATTATTACCATCGTAAATGGAGAATCTCAATGCAAACCACCAAACTTAAGAATTTGATGGAGCAATACAACTTTGCCGAAAGTCCGGAGGTAATTCATATTAAAACAACACTGTGGCAAATTATTGATAAAATAGCTGCAGAAGAAGCGGATGAAATTAAGCGAGGACTTAGCGCAGACCTTACAGATTAATGCAATTTTTTGAATTCGATCAAAAGTATAAATGCAAAAAAACATTTAGAAAAATTATACTCCATTTATGTGTCATTTATAAAATAAGCTTGTATTTCAGGTAGTATTGCAGAAAATGCAAAAAATAATGGCATAACAAGTAAAATAGAAAAAACATCGAGAATGAACAAGCAAAATTATTTTTTCATATTTCTATTCTTGCATATATCGGAAAATGATTTGCACAATTATTTTATATGAGAATAAACAAACTACAATGGAAATTAATTTGGCTATAATTTTATTCTATAATCAAAAGCTCTCGTCTCGAAACTAGTCGACGTCTATGAAATGGGAAAACAAATTATAAAATCCATAGAGAAGAAATGTCACTCAGTAAAGAAATTGTTTATGAATTTTATCAAGATCAAATTAAGGTAGCTTTGTCGGAGCAAGTGTCACAACTTGCTCAGATTGGCAGTGGTACACTGCTACTTCACCACCTGCTTTTCTTTATTATCAAACACTCTTCTTCTGATTACTATAAATATCCTTAACTAAGTTTTCCTTCAACTTTTAATAATTCGTTTTACATCTTAGGCTGCTTGTGGTGTAATGTATTAAAAGTACGGATGTATGTAACATTCACAAAATTTTGAAGAACTCCCTGTACTACTTGTAGATTTTATAAGTCTGTGCGTTTATTTTAATATTCTTTTCTTCTCGTACAAATAATAATTCTTGTATAGCTTAGAAAGTTTCAAATGTGGACGAATTGAATGAGATAAGGCACCTGTATCACCTGTACAAAATAATTCCTCTGAAAAGACGAGTAAACCGAATAATGAAGCTGAAGGTAAACACGAATATAAAAATTTAATAATGAAGCATTTTTCGAAATGAATTAGCGATGCTTTAAACTTCCTCTTATTCATAAAGTAGAAAGACAACTGCAGATGACATTCCATGAACAGCAAGACAAAGAATTTTACAGCTTATTTAGCATTTTAAAAATAAAGAAGAAACATTTGAAAAATGGAACAGAAAACCGAAATAAAATTTACAGTTGTAAGTACGGCAACTTGGACATGTCTTGGGTTACATTGTGTTTACAGCACAAAAAAGTTTTGTAAACTAAACGCACTGTAAGTTATTTGAGTTATGTTAGAATTTTATAAAGTTATAACATTTCAATGCATTTTCGATTATTCGAACACTGAAATATCATATGAACAGTAGCGTGATTTGCATCATTGCTCACGCCTTTGCTAAGTTTATGTAGAAAAAATATAGCTTTTTATATTGCCTGACTTTGTGATTTTAAAGTTCTACCCTTGCACTTTACGACTAATATTTCATCGGTTAATTAATGCTAAGGATATGAGTCTTTGGCCTTGTGTATTGATTCATAAGATACCAATATTTTGAGTGATCTAAATTAACACTAAAAGTTAAAGAACGTGTGGAGTACATTATCACAATACCCCAATACTTAAAGTACACTTAATAAATATTGTGGACAGGTAGACAAACGAGTATATTTTCTCAAGTTAACCATTATTCATAGTCGATTCTGAAAACCTTGAGGATGACCACAAAATAATATTTAATGAACGAAGCTCTACAAGCGGAACAGAAAAGATATGTCTAATCGATAAGGTAGCAATGGACGAAACATGCAAGCATTACTGTAAAGCATTTAAATCTAAGTTCATCACACGTTCATAAAAAAAATCCATCAGTTTCGCTTTTCCATATTTATATTGGACGTTTCTCTAAATTTGTTAATAGTAGTAATAATCGTGACAAAATATATACAAAATAAAGAAAGGTTTTTTAGTAAAATTATAACAACGAAATTTTCATAGCAAATTTATTTCTTCTTGCCTTTGATTTTGTCGACGTAATGCAATGTAAGGAAAATTCTCTGTTGGAAATGCAGTAAGTTCAATTAAAACGAAAATTTCACGAATCATCAAGTGGTAATTGTGATCGTTTATATAAATACACATCGGTTGTATGGTAGTTTTCTCTCTCCAGCCAATATAACAATTCATTCAATTGTTTTTTATTGCTTTCACTTGCACTTTGAATTGTCTTTAATTCTGCTAAACAATTTGTCTGCATGTAGCGTTTTATGGATGGCATTACGCCCATTTCACGTAATGTCTACAAATCAAACAACAAACACAATAATAATTGCAAAAAATCACGAAAATTCCGACTACCAGTGCGCTATCAAAATTCTTAAAGTTTTACACCACATAAAACTTAAAAAATTTTGACATTATTCTGTTAAAAGTTCGAGAATCAGATCGTTTTAGATAAATTTAATTTATAGATAACTTAAGACTTTCTTTTCATTAAAGTATTTATTTCTTTAAGAATGCTCATATAGGAACATTCATTCAAATAAAATGGATTCAAATGATTCAAGTATTGTACGTGATGTCAACACGCGCAAAATATACATATTCTCTCTGTGTCGGAGCATGAAATGTTAATGATTTGACTGGATTTCACGTCATCCATTTTGGGGTGAAAATTATCCGACTGTTGTTTTTCGAATAATGCAATGATTGAAGTTCGAAGGGATGGAATGACAACAGAACGGTGGGACAATATTACAAAACCATGAAATGTTCAAAGTATGGAAGTACGAAAGAATGGAAGTATGCAAGTACGGAAGAATGAAAATATGAAAGGATTGGAAGTACGAATGAATGGTGGCACAATATGACGAAAGAATGAAAGGATTAAAGGACGATAGTGTGGAAGGGCGAAAGGTTGAAAGAGCTAAATGTTGGAAAGGCGAATTGATGAACGGTGTAGTATATCAAAATGTAGCACTTAAGTTTAATTACCTGTAAACACCATAATTGCATATTAGATTTAATAGTTTCTATATTTTCACCATCACCTTTAGCTAAACTGGTGATGATTTGTGTTAACGGAAGGAATGAACAACATCTCCATAAAATCGTTTTCGATATTAAACCATTCATTAAAGTTAATACAACATATTCATATGTATCCAATAGTTTAACTTCTCTTCCCTTAAATATCTCATATAATTCTTTAACACCATCAATATCTAAGAAACGCTTTTGACCTTCCTCACAACGCAATAGCAACGCAAAACAACGAATATCGTAAATGTGATAATTGAACAGACGACCTTTGATACGTGTATGTAATATTTCAAAGAAACCTTTTTCGATCGCTTGATCTGGTACTAATTCTAAGAAGGACATTAAATGATGCCACAATGCTATTGGATATGAATGTACGCAAACATCTTGACCATAAATTTTTGCTAATCGATCCATGGTAGGATAATTGTTCAACAAAAAATAAACATCATCAGCGTTCTTCGTTATTAAACGCAATATATTTGAAACTTGTTCCATATATTCTTCATGCATCTGTATCATCGTGTAAAATTCATCTAATAAACGTCGACTGTACAATATCTGTTTACCGCCATTCATATGCATCGCTATACTATCTGTGAATAATCAAAAATATGCATATATATATATATACATACATATATATATATATATATGTACTTTATGTATATATATATATATAATATAAGCTAATAATCGTATATATTGACTATTGTTGAAGAGTCCTCTTTTTCAAAGTTATTACATAATTAAGGATCAACATAAAACCTCTTAAATGTTAAGTTAATCGAGGCTGATTGTCAAGTACCCACCATAACTATTTTCCTTAATGTATTTAAAAAGTGAAGAAAGTGAATTAAAATTGAACAAATATTTTAAAAATGTCAATAATTCTTTGCATTGGAAGATATTCAAAAAAAAAAGAAAAAATACATTGAACCAAATTTGATAGCATACTAAAATACATCAAGTATTCTGTATCGAAATTTTTCTAAAATAATATACGAATATACCTTTTTTACCAAAGTGAAACAATACATGGTGAGAAGCCCTAAAAAATTGTCCAATCTTTTTATTAATTAAACCTACTTCCCTCTTACATTAAAGATATGTACCTAAAAAATTCCAACATTGTGACATATACCATATAAAGGCATATTTTAAAGTGGAGCGTTATGTGGAGAGAGAAAACCAAAATATATTCAGATCTCAATTGTTTGGACCAAAAGACCCCCATTTACCAAATATTATTATACTATCTGTAATATTGCGCTTTTACCTAACAAATTTAATTACACAGACTTCGAAATCATTGGCGGAAAGGCAGACAGGCTTAAATACATTTAAAAAATGGTTCTGATTTAATCGGTATAAATTATAACAACTACTTTATATCCTAAATCTAAAAGCAATTCAGTTTTTTATAAGGAATGGTGTTGCCATTGCCTCTTATAATAAACTATCATAAATAGTGTAAATTATAAAGAGATATATAATCTTTTACAAAATCAATCAATTGATGAAACGGACTTTTTCTTTTGTGTCTTACTTACAAAATAAACGCAATAATCCTTCAACTTCCCGATACCGTTCTTTTTGAAAACGGTAACGTAAACGTAAAAAGACATTTTCAGCTCTATAGAAATATTTAATAAAATATAAATTCATTAGCATTTATTAACAATTACTGTTCGTTCATGTGATTTTCCATACCTTCTAACAATTTCCTCTTCATTAATGGCCCGTTGTCCATGTAAATGATTTACAACATATTCACTTAATGAAGTTATAGCTTTCCATTGCGTTTCTGGATCATCGCTACCCATTTCTTTCATTAATTTGGGTAATGCCCAAAATCCGTATGCCAATTGGGCACGATTCTCAAAATATCTAGCACTCTTACATTCATGCAATCCCTGCTCTAATAAACGACATTTTGTGAGACGTTTACGATCAACTACAGCATTCAACTCTAAAGTATTTATCAGTAGTAGTATTAAAAAAAGTGGAATGGAAGTTTGAAAATTAAAAATTTCCAAAATAAAAAGCATTGAAGCTTAAATCGCTTAATATTTTCAATTAAAATAATTTTCCGTTTTTTGTTGTTTTTATTACCTTTACTTTGTATTGCATTAAGACGCTGAGCTTGCAAATGTTTTATTTCATGTTGTAGGAAATTATTTTTGTATTTTGCCAATTCTTCCCACATTTTGATTTATTGAACACATAAAAAATATATATATATATATATTTCCAATACTTGAAATAAAAAAATTCAATAACAAACGTTAAAATATTTGAAATTTGTCAAGCAATTTAAGAAGAATGTTGCTCTTCTTTTTCTTCTATTTAAGGCACTATTACTAATAAATAATAACAAAATAAGAAAAATGAAGTTTTACAAAGAGATGCGCAATTTCACAGTAGCACATAAAAATTATCCAGACTCTATTCTGCAAATTTGTTATAATTAAGTAAAAATTCTATTTAATTTATTGAACATTTCAGTAAATGCAGCTATAATTAAAATTAATAAATAAAAATCACTTTCACATTACACAATAAATTTGAATTAACTTTTTTTAATGTAAAAAAAACATCTATATCATGTGTATATGTATACAATTAGACGATTTAGATGTTATATTAAAAAATTAATTTGGTATATGGAAATTTATATTTTACTCCAAATTAAATTTGGAAAAATAACGCTTTTAAGTTTTTGTTTTCCTATTTCTACTTTTAAATTATTTCATTGATTTCATAATTTTATTGCGATACTACAACGAGAAACTACAATTGTCCAAGCTAATCTAATTTTTTATATATTTTAACTTCTGAAACTTTGAGCACTTTCTTGGAACACTTCACTTGCCTTTTTTAAAAACAACAGAGAAAAGTATTCTTTTTAATCAGTTTAGTCCAATTCAGTTCCACACATTTATTCTTCTTCTACTAAAATTACAGTTATATATATGTATATATATATATATATAAGAATAAATTCGGAGAATTTATACGAATTAAATAATGCTGGCAATGCTACATTTTATGATGAAATTTTATTCCCTTAAACGTATTCGAAAAAGCAGAAATACTAGATATAAAGAGAGACAACTAACCAATTGTTCTCTAAAATACTTGTACTTTACAGCAAACATTGTCTAATCGAAAATTCTCCAAAACATATACTACAAAGTCCTTGCATTCCGTCATTTCAACAATACTTGTATTATATCAACTCTCTCAAAATTTTCAAGAGTGTCTAATTATAGCAGAGGCTCTTTATTATTAAAGAGTCTCTGGTAAAATTTTCGCAATCAAAGCAATTTCTATGCACAGTTTAACAAAGATTTTCGTTGGATGAGCATGTGCTTTTTGCCGTATTATTCTACGTTCCGTTGTTCTTTGTTTTTTGTGTTCTTTGTTTTTCTTTGAAGCAAATATATTTATACTTTTACAAAATTATAATATTTATGTTTGTGTAAGTAAAAAAAGGAAGTTTTGTGCCGGTGTTTCATTTTGCATACTAAATTTTTTATACTTTTTTTAAAACAAGTCATCATTATTAAAGGCAATTATCGATTATTTAAAAAGAAATTTACCCGGTATAAAATTTAGAAAAAATAAAGTAAAAGCAGCAACATAAACAACGATATTGAAGAAGAAAAAATCGCGTTCTTTTTGTTTTTTATCAATTGATGTGCTGGTAAAAATATTTGTTTTGTTTTACTTTACTTGTTTTTTTTTTTTTTGGTTTTTGCTTTTGCCTCTACACTTTCGTTCATATGTATATATATATATATATTTATATATATATATATATGTGCTTACATTGTTTTGATGAAGGGATAAGGAAGCAAAAATACGCTACAGGAATTACTGAAATGGCTTGATGGAATGGGTGGAAGGTGTTAAGTAGAAGTGGAAAAGAGTTGGGGACATATGTAAGTAAAATATATTGAGGCAGTGCAACGCTTAAGAAAATCATGATAAACAAAATCACAGTTAACTTAGATTGTAAATTTTTTAAATCTGGGAGAGTGATTTTTTGTGCCACAAAAAAAACGAAGAAGCAACAACATAAAAATAAAAACAACGACAACGCAATAAGCAAGAATAATAGAATAATAATAAGAATCACCCGCCAACTTACAGGATAGCAATAACTGTCACAACAACAATAATCCTATAATATTAACAAATTATTGTAATATAATGAACCAAAAAAAAAAAAAATGGGGACAGTCAACAAAAACAGAAAAGAACCGAGCAACAACAAAAAACAAACATCTAAATAGAAACAAATAAAAATTACAAAGCGCTACAACCAACAGCACCGTACAGTACAGAAAAACATACATAACATAACACAACATATGTTGGCCATAAAAAAAGAGAGCAGAGGGAGAATCATCATCATTATTCATAAATAACGAATCATAAAATATAAATTCTAGATTTAATAATAATAAATATAGAGCACTGCCAAACGCAAATGCAAACGCATCAAAATAAAAATTTTATTTAAAAAAATATTAAACATTTTCAGGTACAGAATAAAATAGAATTTGCACTTCTTTGCAATATCATTATTCATGAAAATTCGTTAATAACTCCTATTTCTAGAACAAAAAAAAAACACGTAAAACACAGAAAAAAAGAGTAATTGGAGGAAGATGATGGATAACATCTTAAGATTGGCAAGGTAAGCATACAACTCTGTTTCTTTTTTTCGTTTTTTTTATAATTCTATTAAAGAATGAGCTGATTGAGCAAATTATTGTCGCTCCCTCTATGTGTATGTGTGTATGTATGTGTGTGCGTGGGACAGCCAAAGTTAAGAGATCATTATGAAGAGAATTTTGTAATTGGTGTGTTGAATTAAAACAATACAGCAATAGCCACATAAAAGATGCTCAACAATTCTGTCTGTTTTATTTGGCTCTGTTAGAGTTTATTGGAATGCGTATTTAATGTTTATTTATTTGGCCTAATTATACCCTATACCGCTTGCGGTACAGGATATTATAGGTTTGTCCAGGTATTTGTAACGCCCATCTTTTACTACAGCAATCAATTCAGAGTCACTCCCTGATTTGATTGAAGACTGTCTATCAAATCATCTGTCTAATATATGTCCACGTTTATTTGTTATCAAGCTACAGGTCGCCATTTTGGAGATGTTGTAGTGAAATTTGGTGCATAAATGTGTTTTGGATGCAAAGACGAACCCTATTGAAAATTGATAAAATCGATCTACTTTTACCGCAATTACCGATTTTTTTCGAATAAAGTCAATATATGGATAAAAGCTTCAATTTTGAATATACTTCAAGAAAATTGACAAGGCCTTGTGTTTTGACTTTAAAAATATGTGTGCCAAATTTGGTCCAGATAGGTCCACTTTTTTGAACCTACTTTTATATAATGCACTTTTTAAATAATTGTAAAATTACAATTACAAGTTTTCACATAATTATTAAATGAAAAACAGGGTTGTATAAATTCGACTAAAGTTTAAATTTTCAACGTAAAAAAAATTTTCAAAATTTTTTAAAAACGTTACAATTTTCCAATTTGTAAACTTCTTTAATTATATGATACAATGTTATGTAAAATATTTAATAATCGAGATGGATTATTTTGATCCACGAATTATCTTAAATTATCTATAATTTTCATTATAAAAGGGAGAGAAAAATGTATCTCAAATTTTGAAGTTTTTTCTTAAATGAACAGTTATAAGAGAGTCTTGGACACTTCTCCGCATTATATAGATATAGATGTTATACCGATCCACTTAAAATCACCTTTTTTGAATCGACTGAATTGATTGAATCGATTTATCTGCCTGTCTTTTGATGTTTATTTATATAAATTTGTTATCAAACTAAAGATGGCGATTTTTGAGATATCTTAATGAACCCAAGGTAGCCCAAGAAGTGTACCCTATTGAAAATGTAAATTGTATATGCGTTCGAAATTTATTCAAAGCGGGTCAATTTTTTGATCGCTCCAATATTAAATGTCTGCTCCAATTCTAGGGGAAATTGGAACTGAAGTCTAGTTAATTGCAAAAAATGAAAGGAAATGAAAATAATAAACGATATAACGGCGCATTCATAGAGAATAACGGTTTCATTTTACCTTTTCACAAACTTATTGGACAATAAGATATTTGATTAATTAGAATTTTATTAATTTATTAAAAAAAAATATATAATGTTATTGTTCAATGTCATTCATAGGGTTGATACTTTTGTGTCAATTTAAATAGAACCAAGAGATTTTTACCCAGTTAATTACTATTTCATAATAATCTTGATCAATGTGATTTGTAATTTTTCACAAAATTTGTTGAAATGCAGTTAATTTAATCAATTTGATAGATCACGTTCAATAGCTTCATATCCTTTTGTCCTTCTGACTTTATTTCATTTCATGCAATTTTTATAAATTTTTAAAATTTTACACCGCGCACATATAGTATAGAATATTATAAAGAAGAAAGAAAAGAATAATAAAAAGTAATAATGAACAAAAAGCTTGTATTTATTGTGTAATATCTATCTAATCAATCAATGAAGAACATATCAATGAATCAACAACAATCATTGATATGTTGTACGTAACAATCAATGAATCAATCAATCGAGGGCAATAGATTTTTAAGATACTTCAGCTAATAGAGATGCCCTTCAAATGGAAAAACAAGGGAATAAAAATTCAAGAAGATCGTATCAATTAAACTTACCGTTTTTTATATCATTCAGATCATGAAAGTCTCATAAATGTTATTAAAAGTGGTTACTTGGCAAACTACGGCTTATTGAACGAGATATCCAAATATATGGCTAATATAGATAGCGTTCCGTTCCAAATCTCTTCTATCCAACACATTGAGTAAAAAGTTGAATTAAAAATGTATGTTTACTTGAACCACTTTTATACGACCTCGGACATAGCTTATCATACAAATTGAATTGCAATCCCTTGTCAGGTAAGGCTCGCTTTTTTACTTCTATTTCTACTCCTACCTTCAGTAACTTGAAAGGCTTACGTGCTAAACTATCCGTTTTTACCTCTTTTGTTGCGTTTTAATTTTTTCTTTATAATAAAATATATTCAATATAAGTAAAGTAGGTATATGTGCATGTATCTGATTTGCCTATTTATGTTACATTGTTCTTATTATTATTGATTGGATGTAAATAAACAACGATGTCATGATATTCATATTATTTTGGGTATCTTGTTGTTTCACGCAACGAAAGTATATAAAAAATTGCGACAATAAAAAACAACAGGCAAAACAATCAACAACAACCAACAACAAATGTTTACAAAGTTCAACAAGTAATTTGTTCTTGTATAATGTTGCCTTAAACTAAACGACTTAGAAATTTTTTCAGTATAAAAATAGCCCCTGCAATAGTAACAGAAAAGTTAATCTTATGTGAGAACAACCGCAATAATATGCGTTATGCATAACGCGGAAAAATAATTTGTTCAGGCATCCAACTATTTATTAAACGGGATTGATTTCCTCTCTTAGAGATTGCAATGATTTGTACGTCATCCTTGTCCATACTAAATTTAAATTTAATGTAAATACCGCTTATACAAGGCTTCAATGTGGACGAGTAGTATAAATATTGTACATAAGTAGATTTAAGTAGACTGTACAATTAAGCCGTTGCACTGAAATCCTTAACGAGTTCATATATTGTCTGTACTTCCAATGCTTTAAAAATACTCTTGAATTTAAATGCGGTAATGGCTACGTCACAAAATTAAGTTTCAAATAAATTCTTAAAACTTCTCGTAAGTATTCCCAATTGCTAAAAACGTTTAACAGACACGCCCACTTTAGGAGTCTTAATTGAAATAAAGATTTTTTGTTCATACCACGCTACTTATATATTTATCCATGACTATACGGAATAATAATCGCTTATATTGGGTCAGTTTATTCTAAATAATAATTCCAGTCAAATTTTCTGAAGCGGTTTTTTTCTACTCTCCGATTAAAAGAAAAATTTTTCACAAAAATTTTGTATTTTAAAGTAGTAAAAATGAAAGAAAGAAATAAAAGAAGAAGCTAAAGTTCAGCAACAAGAACAAGAAAGAAATTTATAGAAGGTGATCGAGAGAAAATTATATGGAAGAAAATCATCCAAAAAACAAGATTAAAAAAAAATTATAAATAAAAACACAAGAGTTTTCAGCTTTACGGAATAATAAAAAAAAAACAGCTATAAAACCATAACAACAACAATAATAGTAACAATGAGGACCTCATGTCATTTCCTCTGTCTTCGCAATTGTTGTGTCCATTCCAATTGTTTCTTACTCATTCATTTATATTTATTTGTGTGTGTAAGTGTTTGCAGATGAAACTAGTGAAAACCAATTTAAAGCGGATTTTTTTAACTTTTTATTTTTTATGCATACACAATATTTTTGTTTATATTTCTTTTACACAACTTTTTATTCAATCGAATACTATTTATAGAGTAACGTCAACAGCAATAACAATGACAGCATTAACAGCAACAATACCAAAAAATAAATAAATGTCATTTGGCTGCAGCCAAATCTTGGATACTCACCTACCACACAGACATTATTTGGTATTTTATAAAACAGTTGTATAAACTCGGGTAGGCGTGTGTCAATTTTCACTATTTTCTTCTTTTTTTTTTTTTGTAAATATTGTAGAATAACGGCCTTAAAATTCGTACAAAATATCTATTTCAGTTTAAAAAGGAGTAGTTCTTAGATTACATTGCGCTAGGTTGTGAGCGTGCCCTTTGGCTGATAAAGCCCATTTTCAATACTACTATATCTTGTTTGCGACACAGGAGAATGTTTTTACCACACGAGGACAAACATGCAATACTCAGTATGTGTTTTACATGCATACCTGCCATAAAAGCTTAACTGTATGGTACGCAGTTGTACAAATGAGCGCTAGCGTTGGTAATCACTTACACATAGTTCATGTTACCGTCACGACTTCCAATTTAAAGCCCGTATTGCACCTTAGGTACAAGGCTTAATCTTTGGTATCTAGATTCGAAGCCTTCTTCTTACTCCTTGGCTTAGCTTAAACTAACTCAATAATCCTACCCAACTACCCATTTTATTCGGAAAATGGGACCCTGCACGACAAGCATATATATGTTTGAACGAGGTACACCCGCAATGTGGGCACTACAGCCCCCACGAAGCCAACCTCAATATCATGGGCTTTATTAAATCTGGTTATCCCATGGTACCAAATTAAATCTTTGATCGGATCCCGTGACTTATGGTGCCCCCTGATGGCCGGCAACACCAACGACCATCTCATGAGTCACTCCCACGTGAACAAACAGTCAGACAGACATTTCAAATTGATTCAGAATTTGATACTGATCAAGATATATTTATATATGTATATTTTATGAAGTCTCCGACGCTTCCTTTTAGGCGTTACTAACGTAATGACAAAATTATAAAAATTAATACACGACCAAGATTTGGGTAGTGGGTATAATAAGAATTACAAAAACAAACAAACAAATAATTGGACAGAAACAATTAACCATAATAAATTTAAAATGAATAAATTTTTATTAACATATTTCTGTTCCTCTGATTCCTTTTTCCTCCATCTATTTTCTTTGTGTACTTCATTTCTGTCTTTCCATAATCATATATATATCTCCCTCTCACATTTTCATTTTTTTTTTATAAAATGCAACAATATTAAATAGAAGAAAAAATTGCATTTTCTATACCAAGAAAATTAAAACCAAACAAGAGATAATTCTATTTTGTTTTTAAAATGCTACTTCCTAGCATTTAGAAGAGTTTTTCTTTTCCATTTTTCTCGTTTTATCATATAGTATTTGTGGTAGATTAAAGGTTATTATTGATTTGTAGAAATATTGAAATTGAAGCATTTAAATTGACTCACTTTTTATTGGACCGATCACAGTGCGAAACTCAGTATTACTTGAAGTCGATTGAATCGACAAAGAATCTTCTTTTTTAGTAAAACCGATAAGGGAGCATTATTTTTACCTTTTAAACCTAGAGCCCAATACCCAGGTCAAATTGGAATCTTTGCCACTTGACGAATTTTTTTCGAATAAAACATTTTATTTATTTATATCTTCACTTTCTTGATTTTTAATTTAATTTTGATATTTGTAACTGATTTACATTATTTCGCTTTATATCTCTTCGTTGCATTTTTTTGGGAACAAGTTGAATGAATCTATTATAGAATTTACATATCTTCGGAAATATTTTAAATGGAAATTGCAAAACTATTAATGAAATTTTTCTTTAAAAAAAGGTGAAACGTGGCAACAATGCCTAATTAATGTATGAAAAAAACATGTTGTAGTTTTTAAAATATTTCTTAGCGACAAGTTATAGCATTTTTTTTTATAAGTTAATGAATTTCATATAAACAATTTCGTCGAATCACTTAATGCATATAAGAATACCTGACACTATTTTGGTGATTCAAGACGTCCAACATGAATTTCGTAAAAAGTTTTTTTACAATTATCTAAACTGTATAATTAACAGCGAAGTGTTAGCGATATCATTGTGTATGTATTTAGAATTATCTTCTAAAACGATCTAAGTCTAGCCTTAGGTATCGATATGGTTCGCTTGTCCATTGGTCTGTTTGTTTTAACAGATGTCTGCTTTCACGTTCTATGTATCTGAATTGCTAATGGATTCTGTTAATATTTTCAAATAAACAAATTTAATTCTATTTAATTACTTTACTGTTCACTGTGAAATTTTTTTATAAAAGGCGAAATAAAAAATTTTTTTAATTATATTTCAAAACTTTGATCACAATTATTTGTAAAATTTGCACATGTCAAATGAAATTATTTCCGGGGAGCGGATATTTCTTTTAGGTGCGTGAGATAAAAATGTTGTCATTGTTGTTGTTGTTGTTGTACTAGTAGTAATAGTAGTAAAATTTAAAATTGTTTCAAAAATTTTCAAAAAATATACAAATACAACTTTAGCTATATGAAGTCGTGAAATAAAGAAGAGACTGCAAGACCTTCAGTCACTTGATTTTAATTTTCTTTTAAACAGTTCAAAGCAAGAATAAGTCTCCATTTCCGCTAACATTTCGCTTAAAGAACATTCAAAAAACCAACAATAACAAAACAAGAAAAGCAAACAAACACTTTGGCATGAATGCCAGTTTCAGTTTTAATGAAATAAAAAAAAAAAAATTAATAAATAAGCTCCATCAAAACGTTTACATTGTTTGGAAATTCCTTAATTATTATATTATGGTTTTATGTTATATCCATACAAATACGCATACACACATCCAAATAGTTATTAAGAATTTTGTATTAATTTTTGATAATAAGAACGTAAAAACTGAAAGATGACTCAATGCATTAAATGTTATTATCAAAGCAAAAAAACAATTAATAAAATTGTTATAACAATACCAATATCAATACCAAAAGCAAGAAAAGTATATTTGGGTTGTGCCAAACCTTGTATACCCACCATCTAAACATTATTCGCTATTTTATTTAAAGTTGTATAGTTTCGGGTACGGTAAAGTTTCGGGATTTACACGGTTTTGTACAATGTTTGCCTTCTTATTTTTACATAATTTCAGCTTTCTATGTTTTACAAATAAGCAAAAAAAAATCAATATTTTTTTTTTAATGGAGTTGTTCTCAGTTTACGTTACGCTTTGGCTTATTTTCAATACCAACCAACCAACCAACGTTCATGAACTTCTAATGGCGCACATGAACGCCAAATTTGATCTCGATATCTTTTTTTTCTTACAATCTCGAGAATATTTACTCCAAATGGATGGACGGTCAGATATGTCTAAATCGATCCAGAATATTAGGCTGATCAAGCATATATACACTCTTTGGGGTTTCCGACGCTTCCTTTTAGGCGTTACAAACATAATGATAAAATAAATAAACACCTCACCTCTGTGTGGTGGGCATAAAACGACAATAAATGTAAAGACACATATATACACAAAAGACAATCTATATATATATATATATATATATATATATAGAATATTCCCTAATAATATTAATTAAATTCAAAGTTAGTAAATTTTTATATTTATTATTAGTATTCTATTATTATTATAATTATTACGTGTATTACAAAATGTGAATATAATTAATAACAAGTAAGAATGTTATGGTCAGTTGGTGGAGACTCCTCTTAAATACCCCTTTGCACCACTTTACTTAATGTGAGTAAAGTCAAATAAGAAAATTACAAGCCAATAATATTAGAAAAATTTCAATTTCTGAATTATATGAAAATTTTGGTATACGAGAGGAGCAAATTTGGTACATATTTTTTTATGTTAAAACACATGGCCAATTTTACTGAAATATATTCAAAATTGAAGCTTTTGTCTATATGAAAACTCTTTTCTAAAAAAAGCGTTATATGGGAAGTGGTCGTAAAAAATAGTCCAATGTAGAACAAATTTGATGCACATATTTTCTAAAATAAAAAAAATACAATTCAGCATCAATTTATATTAAAATATATTTAAAATTTTAATTTTTTCTTTGTAATGACTTTTATTTTTAAAAAGATGTTATATATGGAGTGGTCGAAATAATGGTCCGATTTTAATCATTTTTAATAAGGTTCATCTCTGGACTAAAGCGCACCCTTTTACCAAATTGCATTAAAATATCTCAAAAATTACAACTTGTTGGTTGATAAAAAATTTACTTGGACAATCGTCAAACGGACACAGAGAGGTTTAATTTAAATTAGAATCGATTGCTATAATAAAAGGTCGGTCTATCTTAACTCCTTTTGGGTACAAGCACAAGCTTGTTATATCTTGTAACACAAATGGTGTATAGACTAAAAAGTGATAAAAAAAAATTGAACGCTACATAAGATTCCCACAAAAATTGGAATTGAAGAAATACATAGATAGATAAGATTAAATTCAGAGCGATACCAAATGTCCCGAATGTTTCGAAAAATATAAATAAAAAAGTAATGTTTGTAAATCCAAGGTGAATGATGTTATGAATGAATGTCAAGGTGCTATTACGAATTATATGTAAATTATATATCGGATATTACATATATATGAGCCTAAAACTCAAATAAAAATATCATGAGATATTAATGCGTGAAATATCATTATTTCAAAGTCGCATTTTTTTACATTATGTGCGAAGCTCTAATAAAATTCTATAATAGATAATCTTCTATAATTGTCGGGATAACATTCCAGATTGAATAATGTCAATCATTTGCAAGTTTTTCAAATTCTCATTTTATTGGCATAAACTTTTTGGGCAAAATTAATGCACACCACGAGTTTAAAATCCGCACACTCAATTTGAAACAAATCTCTGTGTACTTACAAGTCATCCAGTGCTATTAAAATTACTTTATACAACTTTAGCATAACTTTGCCTTAGCATATGTTTTTCTAATTCATTGAATTTCAGCCTTCACAGTAAAACAATGCATTTGTAATGCAATTGTAAATATCATCATATACATTCACGATCAACATTATTACAATAATGATAATAATAATGATTAAAATAATAACAATGGTCATAGAATATAGTAAACAACTTATTTATAAATAGTATTAAATGGATGATAATACTTTCATATTATTACTATAATTATTAATATATAACATTTTCCCTGGTTTTTTTTGTCTTCCATTCGATTTATTTTTTTGCATTCTTCATATATATATATAAATCAATTACATTCTATAAATAACCTTCTGTTCAACTTAATAATGCATTTATAGAAAAAGTTAACTAAATGGGGACAAAGTAACTGAACTCTCTTCTCTATCTGAAGTGTTTTGACATTTAATTGAACGAACTCTGCTTTAGTTTTCTCAAATAACTGTTTAAGGATATGACAATCTATTTAACTGATTGTTATTTAACTGTCTGGTTATGCTCATGGTCTTTTAATTTTTTTTTAAAATTTAATTTCATTCTTTCTTCGTTTCGCTTTTATTGGTTTTTCTATCAATTTCAATTGATAACAATTAAAATGAACAAAAAATAATGTATACAGAATATTCCTCTTATTAATTTTTTGCTATTTTTTTTTTTGCTACGCTACACCAATTGGTGATATAGTAAATATATCCAGCCATATATGTAATAATAAAGAAAAAGTTTAAAATTTGTATCTATTTTAAATACGGCGATTGATTTATACTATAAATTATTCATTATTAATATCAGTTTCTAAATCATTTTGCAATCTCTTTGTTTGCCCATTTTCAGTCCCAACCTATGTGTAAAAACTTCCAATGATTCTACCAAATTTGAGCTCGATATCTCAAATTGTACGATGAGGGCGATTATAATACAATTGAAGTTTTTGAATGAGTGTTTTAAAAATTAATAATTTGGACACATCTCTTCCAAAATTTTGTCAAAGTTTGTTGCCCATTTTATTGAAAATTTCATATTTTTTGATTTTCCTTTATGCCCCTCCAGAAATGCAATTCATATTTTTATTTGGAAAAATTTTGACTGGTATTTTCTACAACAACAATAGTTTCAGATATTAGTTAAAGTCCCCAAAAACTGACATTTCTCTATAAAGACAATTTTCATATAACTCTGACAAAATTGTGCCTTCAGCTTCTTTTTAGATTTATTATTATTCTTCAAGAACTTCTTCGGGTTCTTCGGTTTTTTATTTAAAATTTATTCACCAAATTTATCCAAAACAAATAAAAAAAAAGATCTTGATATTGTAAATGTAGTGTGCGCACAAAAAAAAATAACATCGCATGGTCTTTTTACTCACGCCATTCTCTACGTACGTGTATATCACATCCGATGTTAAATGTATCAATATTTACATAGACAAAGGTATTCATCATATTTTTAAATTCCTTTTTTTTTTGTTGGTATTAGGTCGCGATTGAAACAAAATTTCTAGTTTGTTATTTAATTTGTGTGTACATGTGTTCGTTTATACTATAAAATCCATTAGGATGGGTGGGTGGGTAGTCCAGTCATGTATATGTAATAGTAATAATAATATGAAACGGTAATAATAATAATGTAACAGTAAATAACAGTAGTAATAACAACATGGCAATATAATTAAGTTAATAATTTGCATTCATTCGTGAATTGTTACCTTTGTGAAGTTCGGCCGGCATATTAAATGGAAAAAATGAAATAAAAAAGTAGTCGATTAGAATAGGTCTTTTAAATATCCTACACCATTTGCTTGATATGAGCACTAGGTCAAGCAATTGCAAGTCAAGAATCTAAAAATCTGCAATTTTTTAAATGCATGGAAAAAGTCCTTTAAAATGACGTTAGACGGTTTAAAAAATAAATCGATCTGGACGAAATTTGATAAACACATTTATTACTTTATTCCAAAGTAAGATTATGTTCGATTTTACTTAAAGTTTTTGACTGTTTTTCATATAATCAATTCTTTTTTTTTTGGTTTGTTTTTTTCAAAAAAAAAAAAAACCCATCACATGGGGAGTAGTCATAGAAATGGTCAGAATTTAAAAAATTTTTAATAGATTGCACTTTTGGGATGAAAAACATCTGGTTAACAAGTTTACTTAAGAAGATAAGTGAACAGATTGGCAGGCGAGTTTTTTCAATAGTTTCATACAGTTATACTTAATGAATTAACCAGGATCGAAAAATACCATGTACAGGTGTTGTAGTGTACTACAATTATTGTAGGGTGTAGAAGTTAAACAGCAGCCAGTGGCAGTAGTAAAAATGTAAAAAAATATAATTTTTTCCACTATTACTCCATTTCTGCATCTATTTTATGAATGCGCTAAAGAGTCACATAATAATAATAAGAATGAATAAATATATAAACAAGTGAACAATAAATGCTGTGCGCTCGCGTGTTTTATATATGTTTATATGTGTATAATAATATGATTTACTAAGATAAAAAATATTCTCTCTCTTTGACATTGTTCTTTCAACTCACTGTGTAGTTAACAAGTCACTACAAAAATTCTGAGATACAATTTAACCAAATTAAATTGGACTAAAGTAAATTAAACGCTAACAGTACATGTATTAATGAATGATTCGTCATATACGAGAATATCCCACTTTCACTTTCAAAAAAATTATTACAATGGTAATAATAATTATAATAAATGATGATGATAATTATTGTTATTCTATTTAATTGAACGCACTTTTTATAGAGTGTAAAAGTAAAGATGATGAATTTTTGATATTTTCTCACTTGTTACAGAATAAACAATTCAAAACCTTATAAGCGAAGGAAATTAATTACAAGAAATTACCTACAAACATCAGTTTGCAAAATTGGATTAAAAAAAAAGAGGAAATTAACATTTCAAGGATTAAATACAAAATTTGAAAGAAAAAATGTTTTATAAAGCGTGAGTTGGAGTGCCGAGTGATTTAGCAACTAAGACAAGTGAGAAAATTATATTTGACTGGGACCAATTGCCCGAATTGCATGATTTTTGGACAGACATTATAGACTACACGTGCAAAATTTCAGCTTTCTTTAAATTTTGTTTAAAAAAATTAGGTGTTCTCAGTTTATATTACATTGTGGGTGTGTCCTTCAACCGATTTGGCCCATTTTGCATTACAACTTACGTGCAAAAACTTCCAATGATTCTGCCAAATTTGAGTTCTATATCCCAAATATAATACTAATCCGATCTTATCCATATTAATTTTAGCCCATTTTTGACTTAACCACGCCTACATACCAAAATTTTATTCAAATAGCTTCGAAATTGCGCCCTGGACATTAATAACATTTTTACATCGACTGATAGGCAAGGAATGAAGTTATTTTAAACCGATCGTTGTAATAAAAGCTGAGTCTCTATCTCAACTCTTTTCTATTTATACGCATAACCTCATAATAGTCAGTACCATAAGTAGTGTATAGCAGAAAAAAGAATGCATTGCCAGCACTGTTTCGATCTCATTAGACTACCTGCAATGTGTGTTATAAAAATTGACTTAGGGATTTGAGTGTAATAATGGATAGATGAGCCAGCCAGTGGGAAAGTAAAGAAAAGAATTACAATCTTTATGTGTTTTTGTAGATATGTATATGTATATTGCATATATGCAATCATTTCATTTTATTTTTGTACAACAATTAAGGGAAAAATATACAACAAAAAAAAACGCACATTTTGAGTTTAGTGTGCTGCTGCGATTTTCTTCCATTTTTTTTTTATCGTAGATTTAAGTCTTTTGCTCTTCGCTTTCGTTTACTTTATACTTTTTTATTTGCGCATCTCTAAGTGATAATTAATTTTTAGTACATAATTAAATAAATGAATGTATGAATAAATAAGTACACATATGAATGGAAGCAACCACAATATGTAAGAGGGTCCATAGCCTTCTTCTTCTTCATTTTCTCTGCATTTTCGTAACGCTCCAAATGATATCGAAATAGTCATTGTTGTTTTTTTCTTGCTTTTATTTAAATTTTTGCCCCATTTTCTCTCAAATAAAATATAAGAAGGTTAACGGTTTTATGTAAATTTATCAATTTCATTTCATTATCATAACAAAGTAATTTTATCAAATTTTTCATAAAATCTGGCGTCATCGCTTAAATGGGCGAATGATTTAGAAAAAGAATTCTGAAATAAGTTTATTGTATCGGAGTGCTCATTTGTATCGATTTCCGCCATCCAATATTCAATTCTGCTCGTTCCTTCTCAATCGCACAATCAAACAAATAGTAGACATATACCACATATTTAGATTTGGCCTGTAATATCAAAAAATATATCTGATACACAAAACTTTCATGCTCAAATTATAAGACACATAAAATTTTATATTAAAAGCACATTTTGCTTCTAGAACGTAGTTTTATTAAAAATGACAGCATCATATGAATTCGAGCTGGTATTTTTACAATACACATGACATTTATTTAATTAGACGCTTTCGATTAAATGAATGCTACTTTCTTCTATTCATTTCTTTTTTCTTTTAAGATAAAAGCGTTTAAAAACCATTTCTAAATTTATCCAGCAAACTATTTTGGAATATATTATTAAAATTTTCTCCAGGCCAAATACATGCGGCTTTTCATACAACTATTACAATATATTTGAAAAAAAATCGAAACAGTATTCAACAGCTATTTCTCCTTTTATAAAGTAATATGTGATGCAATCATTCAACTCAGAGAGAGAGGCTAAGAGAGAGAATAATAAATATATTTAATGCCCTTATTTCACTTGCATGGTTGATAATTTTCTTACTTTATAAAAATAGTATTATTATTAACTAACTATGTGTATTAGTTTTGCATTTTGGAGTATTTTTATTAAAAATCATGCTTTTTTACTTTTAAGCTGTTGTGTTTCATTTCTTAGTAGTTAATTTTTTTTTAATGTGAAAATGAAAGGTATAAATTACCCGACTAATACTTTAATTTATAAGAATGTACCAAAAGAAATTACGAATTTTGCTGAATTTTTACAAGCGCTAGAAATACCGGCAAAATTTGTGAAACCATTTGGCCGGCGGCGTGTACTTATTACATATGAACATAACAACGACATGGAAAAAGCTTTAGAATTACTAAATGGATTAGAAATTAATGGCAAGCAATGTCATGTGGCAATGTTCCTAAAAGACAAACCATTAAAGCCACAGCTACTGCAAGACGAGCAAGAACAACCTGAAACTCATTTTAAGGCAAAATTGAATCATGATAAGGAAACTCTAACCACGAAAATTGCGCCGATTGTATCCGCTCCCAAGAGAATTGTAAAAATTCATAAAGCTGTTCAAACTATAATAGATAATAATGATCAATTGATGACGGCTAAAGCAACAACGACACCATTCAAAATTAACAAGTATGTACGTAGTTTATATGCATTGGATAAGGATTTAGATTTTCAACAGCCACCACCACCCCACCTTAAATACAATTATCCACCAATAAATGCTGATATCGTAAATGGTATCACCCAAGCCTTATTACATAATACAAAATTTTACATACAGGTCTTACATTTAATGAATCGCATGAATCTAGAACCACCATTTGGAAAATGTCAAATGATAACAACAAATAGATCACAGCCATTTTCCGTTTATTATAAAGGCGGTAAGCACCAAATTGACAAATGTATGCAAACTAATACGTCAGCATCAGCATCAGATAAAGAATCTGAATTGGAAAGTAACGCAGAAGATAAATTAAAAACACCTCAACCAACTCCTATTCATAGACTAACTGGAATAAAGAAGCGTATGATACCTATTTCAGAGCAAGAACCATATAAAAAGAAATTGAAAACTATATTAAATGTTACAAAGAAACAAAGTAAGCAATACAAACATTCAACACCATCATTAGGAGCTGATGTAAAACCATTATCATTACCACAAGCATCACAATTAGTTATAAAGAAAATGTTTGAAAAATCGGCAAACCAAACGAAGACAAAAACGATCACAAAAATTGAAATAAAATTAAAACCAAAAGCGAATGAAGAGGAAGAAGCCGTCACAATGTCATCGTCTTCATGTATTTCAGAGGAATCAATAATGCTACCTCCTTTGAAGTGCTTGGTACAGAAAAATGTCATACGAAAATTTTCAGTGAAAGAATTAGAAAATTTAGCAATTTATAAGAATTATGAAAAAGGCACCCGCAATCACAAATTGTATATAAAAAATTTACATAAAAATGTGGCAATATCAGATTTACTTAATATTTATAAAATCTATGTAAATGATGTAAATGATTTAGATATAAAAGTGATGCAACATGGTCGCATGAAAGGTCAAGCATTTGTATCCTTTCATGAGAAATATTCATTGGATGCGATTGAAAAAGCTTTAAATGACACAAATGGTTGTATACTACTTGATAAAGCCATGGTCGTTTGTTATGGTAAACATGTGACATCTTAAATAAATGGACAGTTAAAAATGCATAGAGCTTTAATGATGTATGTTTATACAATGTAAAGGTGAACGTTTTCGTACATCATCAACAGCAAAAATTCAACTATAAGAGCTGTCATCATATGGTGAACTGATTCAATAATATTCATTAAATTTGCATCACTTGGGATCATAAACAAGAAAAGAAAAGCATGTTCATTCATTTAAAAAGACATTTGAATTATACAATTTATATAAAGTGTTGAGTTTGTTAAGTGAGATTGCAGTATACTTTAAGATCGTTTAATGTTTTTTTCAATGGGAGATTAGGGAGTTTAGAAGAAACATGTTTAAATTCAATTGTTTCAACAACATCCTATTATTAATATTTGCATAATTTTAGAGGGTATATAATATATATATGTTATATATGTAATCGCAAATAATGTATTATCTCAAATCCACAAAAAAAAAAAACAGCAGAAATACACTTGGTGCGTATTATTAATGAATGTCTTAGATAAAACCTAATGCATTTTAGGGCCCTCGTGCATGATCTGTTTACGTGCGCCCCTGTTTGCGTTATTCTCTTGGTCGACTTTTTATATTAATATGAAATATTCTCTTAATTATATTTGTATTTTCAGGGAATTGCATTTAGTACAAAAAGTATATGTAAACGGTAACGGTGATCGTGGGGATGCCAATAATACCAACAATACTGACAATATCAATAATATCAATAAAAAAGCAAAAAAAACATTTCCGTTATCGGCATCATCTTCATCATCGAAATCAAACAATAAATCCATAATGACACAACAGATATACGACTATGTCATCTGTGTAGATTTTGAAGCGACTTGTTGGGAAAATAAAGCACCACCAAGATGGCGCGAATCGGAAATTATAGGTATGCGGCAGTAGACATAATAAAAAATATGGGAAGAAATATTTTTCTTAATTTTTTTTTTACCTGCTTGTTTTTTAATGTTTTATTTACAGAATTTCCAGCTGTATTAACCAATTTGAAAACTGGCAAAGTTGAAGCTGAATTCCACAAGTATGTTATGCCGATCGAATCACCAAAATTGAGTGATTTTTGCACCAAATTGACGGGTATTACACAAAAAACTGTTGACAATGGCATCCCATTGCAAACGGCATTAATGATGTTCCAAGAATGGTTACGTAAAGAGTTGCGTAGCCGTCATTTGTTATTGCCAAAAATTACTAAAGATAATAAGTTGGGTAATTGTGCTCTGGTTAGTTGGACTGATTGGGACTTTGGTATATGCTTGCACAAAGAATGTGCTCGCAAACGTTTAAGGAAGGCATCATACTTTAATCAATGGATCGATTTACGTGCCATTTATAAAAAGTGGTATAAATATCAACCATTGAATTTTGCCGATGCATTACGCCATGTCGGTTTAACATTTGAGGGTCGTGAACATTCTGGTATTGATGACGCCAAAAATTTAGCAACACTGGCATACAAACTGGTCAGCGATGGTGCCCCACTAACTTTAACACAAGATTTAACTCCATTCCAATTGAACGCGACTTGTGTTTTGTAAATAAACTTATCAACACAAACATCAAAAAACTAAAAATCCCAACGTATAAATTTGAAATCAATTCGCGTGGAAATTTTTTTTCTATTTCTAATATGATATGATGTCCTCATAATATAATTTGCGATTACTATAATTCCTCTCACTGAATTTTTGAATTGTCGCTTTTTTTGGAATGACCACGTAAAACCATAAATGTATTAAGTGTTTTTTTTATAAACTGTATTATACGTATAATGTGATGAAATTTTTGTACATGGAAATTGTAGTAGCTTCATTAATTCATAGTTTATAACATGACCAATTTAAAACATAGCAGCCAACGTATTTCACCTTACGCTACAGCCTATTCGATTATAATATTAAAATTTGTCATTTCTAGTAAACGTTTATTTGTTTCTAAGGGACATCTTGCCATGGCTTCTGAATTGCCAAAGGAGTCCGTTGTATCTTATTTCAAGGTATCACCGATTTTTTGCTTCAAGGCCAAAACTGAATATGTTTGCATTAGTAAAATTATTGTACATTATTGTGTTTTGCTGAAAGCTAGTCTCCCTTTTTTCTGTTTGGTGCTTCTAACGCCGATTTTGTCTAACAACTTACGAGAACTTAATCTCGCTTAAAAAGAACATTTTAAATATGCTTAGAATAGCAATGTCTTGATAAGTTTTGATAAGAATATTAATATTTTTGTAATGATGTCTCTTTCAGAAACGTTCCTTCGTGAAAGTGTTATCTCAATACCTTAGAATAGAATAGAAAGAATTCGAAGCTACTACATTTGAAAGACGTTGTATAGCGCTTCCCCTTGGTACTTGTACATGACATACACAAAAACAAAATAGATCTGACATATTTTGTTGCACTGATTAAATGTCTTACTTCAATTGATTTAAAGAACTCCTCATATAATGAATTATTAAAAAAGAAAGTTATATGAAAAAATAACATTTTTTTAAGTTTATTGATGAAAATTTTTACAAAATCCACATTTTGGCATACTGAATTTCCATATAAAATGTAGACCATTGTAAATTCATATTTCTACTCACATTAGGCCATAGTTCACAATTTCATATAGTGAATATTTTAATATTTTTGAAAAAGTTTTGAATTGAGCTAGTGGGTTTGATGATTTAAATCATTCACCATTTGTAGATTTTGGCTGCTTATTTTCAATTCATTTAATAACTATTTCGAAATGAAGGAACAAAAAATGGTTTTGTTCATATTTTTGATGAACAGCTTTAAATATAACACCATCATTCTCCTACATTTATATTTACAAAGTACAACAAAAAATTTCGTAATTACAAGAAAGTTTCCATTGAAAAAATTATCCATTTGAAAGTAATTATTTATTGGGTTAGAAAATAATTTTAAATGGTGGATGGTCAAATCTCCTAAAAGGAGAATCCCCCCCCCATTATTCTTCATGAAAATTATACCTAACATTATAGGGAGACATACTTAATCTATTGCATTTCATAGTGAAATGTTAATAGCTTGTATTTTAGATAGCAAATAGTAGGTTAAGATCGTACATTAAAACGTACTAAAAACAACGCTGAATATTTATTGCTATTTTTGAATGGCCGTTTTCAGGCTTTTCGAATTATTTCTATTTTTACTTTTAATAGAAAAATTGTTCCACTATCTTGTAAATTTCTTCGCCCTAATAACTTAGAAATGTGATTGAACATAAAAAGCATCACTTTTTCAGGTGCCCTTTAGAAAATGAAAAAAGGTAAAAGAAAGCGTTAAAAACCAAAGAATCAGATGATATAATCGTACAAAAATTTTCGTATATCCTTTAATTTAAAAAAAACGGAAAACAAAAAGCGCGGCACTTTAAAAAATATATTGGCAAGAAGGTTAAAACAAAATTCAAATAAAATTTTATCCAATGTTCGTCTCTGATGTGGTTGCAGTAGTTGGCTTGCAATCCATTAGTTCTTTTAAACATTCTATGCAAAATTTTGATCCTTCCATACATTCACTTGAAAGCTATTTTATTGCAACCAGAAATAGAGAGTATGAAAAAAAGTGTCATATAATTCAGGCATTTGAATATTTATTCAATCATACTCATCATACCATAGTAAAATTGAGAAAACCATGTGGCAATCCTTTAAGTATATCTAAAGTAACTGGTCTATTTAATCCTTTCAATTTTTTGGCAAACATAACACAATCATCCAAACAAGGATCCATTTCTACACTCAATATTTTTGTTTTGGGTAATTGTTGCAACCAGTCATCACTGGCATAATATGGCGATAGAAATGGATCTTTTGGCACTTTAAAGGCAAATTCTAAGCTAGGACTTCGTGCTATTAAGGCATCCATATTACGTAAATCTTCAATCCCTCTCGAAGAGCTCGCAGCCCCATTTGCTCTACCATCGTCATTATTAATGTCATTGGATTGCGTGTAATGTGTAAACGTATTTGATATTGTATTTATAGCATTGTGAAATTTGTCCTGAATACTCTCTGCGGTATTCCTACTGGCTTCGGTTAATAAATTTTCCTCTGATATTGTTTTCGCTGGCATAACATTCAATACTTCTAGTGGATTGGTTCTACACACTTCCTGTACTTCTGCTGCTGTTGTAGCATCCGTTTCATCTTCAACATCACTAATAGCTTCAGTCGTCTTATGGCAATCAACAAAACAATCTACATATTTGTCAGAATCGGTAAATTTATATGTATGTGTTGGGTAATGTTCAATAGGTTGAGAATCATGTTCTAAGGATAAGGACAATGAACTATTATCTGCACCTAAGGACGGTAAATCTGTATTCTCAACAGTTTGACTACGATACGAGGCACTGGCAAATGTATTTTCTTCTTCAGTAGAATAATCCACTCCTTCGGTGCCTGATTCTACAGTATTTTTATAGCCTCCCAATTTATCTGCCAAAGCTTTAAATTTAATTTGTTCCCATTTTGAATTCTCGGCCACAGATGATGTTGGGCTATTACCCGGAGTTGTGTCTCTACTACTTGATGTATGATTCAATTCACTCTTTTTTATATGTAAAGCTAACTTGAAGTGAGGTTCTTGTTCAGCAGTCTTACGTATCTCTTGCAATAATTGCTCACTTTTGGAATTTTCCGCCACAATTTCCGGACTAGGCGCGGCATATGCCCGCAAACACCGCATCATAAAACCGAACGGTAATAATGGATCCATAAGGCATAGTAAACGTGCTGGACTCGGTATAAAACTAATTAGGGTGGGACAATATGCTAAAAATAAACCATCTGGTATCCTGATTCCATGATTTATACACTTTAAAGCTACGCCAATTGCTAAATTCGCTCCCGCCGAATCACCAGCCAATATCACTTTCTCGGCAGTCGTGCCTAAATATTCAGCATTGCGTAGCATCCAACAATAGGCGTAAAAGGCTTCCTCAATGGCACGAGGAAATGGCGCTTGCGGTGCTAAACTGTAATCAACCGAAAAAATGGGCGCATTTAATGCTATCGTCCAGTCTCTGAGATATAATTCGTGTGACTTGGAAGACTGGGCTACAAAACCACCACCATGACAATGAAATAAAATTCCTGGGCTGCGCGGTTGCAATTTTCGCCAACTACGAAAGCGTTTCGAAGTACCCAAGCCCATCATACCTTCACGCTTTTGATTGCTTAATATACGGACAGTTATCGATTGACCGGAACCTATATGTGCTGTAGGTATAGGTATGTCTATCAATTCTAAAGGCATGACACTGTTATATTCTGCATACTCTCGTCGTTCCTGGTGTTGTTTCCTTTCCCATTCTTGTTTTACATAAGGTAATTGTAATGGTTCCGGAGGTATTTCAATAACTTGATTTACTTTTATGGAACTGCCAACTAAACTAGGTATTTTACGCATTAATTCAGATTCAGCTAAAAACCAAAATGCTTTACAAAAATCTATTCTAGCGTTTTGAGATAAGTTCACAATACGTCGAGCCCTTAACTCCGGATTCAAAAGATATTTACCACCAGTCCACAGACTACGAGTAGTTTTTAATAAAGTTCCATCAACATCATTGGCATAGAAAGCTTCCGAAAAGCCGGCCATACTTATTGAAATGAAACGTAAAATGCTGCGCATTGTATCGCTATACTGAAAACCTAAGCAACGGCCATAAAAACAGTACTGATTAATTGTATCACCCATTTCAAATAATTCTTCAGCAGAATGTGAACCATTAGCAAACAAATCACCACTATCTTTAGACCATTCATTTAATATTAATAGGCGTTGTAAGCACGTACATATCGATGATAACAATTGGGAGGATGCTTCAATTTCTTTCATATAGTATTTTTTTCGAAAAAATATTGTACTTCGTGCCAAGCACAAATCTCCACATATATTTAAACCATTTGTTATAGAAGCATGGGTTACATTCACAAAGCTTCTATAACCATTCCCCGGTGTTTTCTCATCCATATCATATTTATAAGCAAATGCATCAATTTCTTGAACTAATTCATTTGCCATAAAAATAAAATCCTGCCAAGCCAATAGAGCTGCATACAAGCGTTGACCTTTTTCACTGACATCCTCACGAAAATAATCAGCCTGCTCCTGTGTGGCCAATAATAATTCCTTATAATTTGGTAGCATATCATTTGGTGGTAGTGGTGGTAATGGTGTCACCACCACATCGCATTGCAATGAATCCGTTATTCCTGTTGTAGATGCCGATAGCATATTACCGGACTCCATGGAATATATAGATGTAATATCATCATCACCATTATGACTGACAGAGTGCTTGTGCTTTTCTAAATTGCCATTACATTTTGATTTACCTCTTCTTTTTGTAGGAGCACTATTCGGCTCTTGCATATCACAGATTACCTCTGAAAATTTATTTGGTATTGGAAAACTCTTCCAAACGCCACAAAATTTAATATTTACAACGTAACTCTTTCACTTCTTTCAAATGCAAAAAAGCCATGTAGAACTTTCTTCGAATGGGACTAAACATGAAGGCACACCCATTAAGAGAAACAAAGAAAAAATAAAAAAATTGCAATAAAAAGAAATCTTAATTCCATTCCTGTCATTCTGTCACATCAGCATAAGTTGCTGTAAGCCATTACGTACATTGATTTTGTCACCACAATTGTCGGCAATGTTAATGCTTTGGCAAAAACTAACAACTGCAAATTTCAATTTTTAAGACAAATTCTGTCACTTTCTTCAATTTCTTTTACATAAATTTCCCAATTGATTTCGTATTATTATAATTTTTATAATATTTTTAATTTTTCTTGTACATAAAAGATTTCCTCAATCAGCGTCACAAACAGGCACAAATAATTTAGTTTAAAATCAAGATTCTATTAGGTTTTTATTTTGGCAAAAACAAATAAATAAAAACAAAAACAAAATGAATTTTGTAAATTGAATAAACTTCTTATATATATATATATATAATGTTATCTTGCTTTTGTGTCTCCTTTTCTTCGATTTTCCTCGCATTTTTTTCCTTCTTCATTTATTTTCATTTTCTCAACAGTTGAAGAAAAATAAAGCAAAACATGTACCTTTACCTTTTATACCCCCCAGAGGTTGGGGGTATATTCATGCGTCGTAATGTTTGTAACGCCTAGAAGAAAGCGTTGGAAACCCTATAAAGTATACATATTCTTGATCAGCATCAATTTTCGGGCGTGCAGTGCCACGGAGACGCTCACAATGCAACATAAATTGAGAGCACTTCATTTTCTTAAGTAATATTTAGTAGTTTTTGCTCATCATCTGCAAACTACAAAAAATAGAAAGCAGAAATATTGCACAAGCAAGAACGGTTTGCGTTTATCTAATTATTATTCTCTTTATTAAGCTGTGAAAAAACTAAAACAAGACTTAAATAAAAATATTTTGGTGTCTGAGTAGTGGGTATCCAAGATTTTGCCCCAGCCAAATATTATTTTGTTATATGATTTTGTGTGCACGTACACATGTAGGCATAAACGCCATTGCGTAACGGTTATGTTACAAATATTGTATTCAATGTAACATAAAGCCTTTAAAGAATTATTGAAAGTCCACATACACAACAAAGAACAAAAATAAAAGTAGATGTGTGAAGTTATTAACTAGCTTTATAAACTTGTTTTTTAAGAGAGAAATTCTGAGAAAATAGAATATACAGAAAAATGTAAACAAATATAATCCTTTTGCTACACTTTAAACGCAATATTTTTAAACATTTAATTGTAAATAAGAAAAAATTAATTATATTAATACAATGTAAAACTTCCAGAATCATTTTATTTCAATAATGCTTAAGGCAGTATTTATAAGCGTAACATTATGTTCAAGGCAAGCACCAGTGAAGTTTTGTATGCAATAAAACAATGTGATTACATAAATTCCATTGGATAAATGACTACTTAGTTTATTGAACAAAATTTTTTAAAATATTTTTTAGCCTATTCAATTATTGTTTGTTAGGTGGTCATTTAGGTTCCATAAGTGAATACTGCTTGATGAAATTGCCAGCATATTTATGTGCCACATATGACGCATCTTTAAATTGATATGCAAACGCTTGTATTCATATAGGTAACTTATTAGCAGAGAGTAATTGAATGTAAATAGAGAGCAGTGGCATGCAAACAAACCATGATGCATTTAAGATATTTTTTACTTAATATATTTATAAGTAATTTTATATATTTACTTGATCAAAAGTATTACACTTGCAGAAACTTGTTCTTCTTATTTGACCATAATTAAAGTTGCCTTACTTTGTGTAATGTTTATTTATATTTTCCCTTAAAATTAATTTCAACAAACTTAACATTAAAGTAGCACACAACATAATAATTGTGTTAATAAATTTTAACATACATTAACGCGTGCTTAATTATAAACATTTTAAACTGTAGCTGGTGTCTGCATTGTATAACAGAAAACTTTTGTTAGCGATAGTTATTGGCATATACGCCGAAAATGGGTTTTTCACAATAAAGGATTATTTATATCAGAAATTCGAACTTAACACAAAGAGAGACCTGTTGTACATTAAACTGTAATATCAACATTTTAATATATACTTCATTTCCCAAATAATTATCAGAAGAATATTATTAGTCGTAGTACATGAGCATATAACCGGAAAATACGTACATGCCAATGTACGATTGTTTGTCACAATAAGAGACCATTATATTATTGTTGATGTTCTGTTAACAAAAGCATCTTCGAAGCCTCTTTGGACTTTTTTAATATTGATACTTGTATTTTAGCTAAAATTTTTAGTATAATTGACCTTGATCCTAAATGCAAATTATATTGGACTTTATCCTGATGTGGTGCTTAGAAATTACGGAAGTTCTGTATAAAACAAAGTTAATTACTGAAAAATCCATGGCAGCTCATTCACCGCAATTGGTTAGCAAAAAATTCAACATCTGAGATTAACACCGTCAACTCCAATTCATGTCATTTATGTCTTGCCAAATTAATTACTATCTGACGTACATACAGCCAAAAAATCGCTAGATGTCCTAATTTATGATAAATAATTTTTTAAACAAGTTCTTCTGCTGAAGAATAATCTAATACCTATTATAAATGCCAAAGTAATTTTGTTTTAATTGAGAAACAATATACATCTTTTCTGGGTGCTTGGTAACTCTGGAATTAATAAAATATGTTGATTACCTGGCTAAATATGCATGTCAGTATGGGACCCCTTTTAAAGTTAAAATACCTTATAATGATACTCTTTATCGAATTTAAGAAAGTAATTTCAACGACTTTAATGCAAGTATACAGAATTGCCGCAACATAAAGGTCACTTTTTCTATTTTTTATTCTAAAGAAATCCTGGCATGTAAGCAACTCTATGCGACTAAGTGACTAGACATAGTGGGCTTGCTTATCTTGCACCGATACGTATCAGAATTTCTAGCTTCCGTGAAATTTGCGGGGGAGATAAAAGTGCAAGTCACATTACTATGAATTGTTCTAAATTTAATCACTTACTTTATTTACATTTACTTATATATAACTTACTTAGCAAGTTTAAACATCTGAAAGGTGCTCTGATGTATTAATATAAGAAAAAATATACACAATTGTGCAGATTTGTCAGAGATTAAAATGTTAATAATCGGATTATTATGCATATTTTCATATAATAATCAATTAATATTCTAAACTGTTGACCATATAGTAGCCTTTTTAGGATATAATTCATATATGGGAACCTTTTTGGTTTAGGAATTATTAAAAAAAAACCTGAAAAACAGCAGCTTGCTGAAACCCTGACAATGAAGGCTCTTAGTGTTTACTTGAGCATACTATAACCTACCAGTATACTTATTTTTGGCTTAGACATTCAGACACAAAACTAAATATAAATAAAAAAAGTGTTAATTCCATTATGATTACTTTTAACTTATTGTTCTTGGACAAAATGTTAGTACAATAATTGGAGAAGTAGTTATAAGGCTGAATGTAGGCGTTTTTTTAATTGCCTTAATTTATTCGATTTCTGCTTATGAGAAACTAGCACTTTACCATGTTTTACATAGATTTTGGTTTTTTTTGCCACTTTCTTACGCTGTTGCATTGACGCATGACGTTTTGCTGCCCTCTCCGGATCATGCACCTTCTCTTGAATTAATAGTCTTTTACGTTTGGAGCGACGTTCTTTCAATTTCATTTCAGCATCAATTTTCAATTTGGCATACAAATTCATGCCAATTTTTTGACGTAAACGACTGCCGACACGTAAAGCTAGTTGTCTAAGATCTGGATCGACATTTTGATCATCTTCAGACATTTCACGTATCAATACCGTTAATATGGATGAAGCTATGCGTTTTAACGCTTCCGTGGATAAGAGAGCTATAAATCCTTCCAAGAGTTTGAACAAAGCATGACGAATTATTGTATTGTTATTAGTTTTATTTACTTCCTTATTAATCAGATAACGGATATTACGCATTAACCAATTTAAATTGATTTTAGTCAAACAAGAAAAATCGTCTTCCACTTTAATATTTTTATTTTCCTCCTTTCCTTCTGACTTCTCTTCCTCTGTAAGATTATAACATGCAAACGGTACGTCCTTTAACATTGTTGCAATAAATAGGAATAATTGGGATATATCATCAATGACGACAGCCGTTTGTGAATCTCCAGGCACTACTTGGGCACATAAATCCGATACTAAAGCTTTAATATCATATTCGGGATCATAATAAATGAAATTCAGCTGAGTATGATACATTTTATTGTCTTTCACTATTTCTGCTTCTTCTACATCCCTAGGATATTGTATTAATTTTGATCCAATTAAACCGAAATCATAACTACCTATAATGTATGTAAGTAATTTAATGCAATTAGATCTAACACCAGCATGGTCATGTGCTAATAAACGTTGACATTCGTAAGCCAATTCATCGATCATTTGATTAAATTCCATATGATCTTGAAATAATTCTTCTGAGCAATTATCAAATATTTTTAATAAACAATATTGTAGCTGTAATAATTCATGATCTAATGCTTGCTGTTGTAAGATTTGAGTTTCCTGTACTATTTGTTGTTGTGTTGCATTAAACAAAAAATGTTCGAATGGCTCTTCTGAAAACTGCTTAAACCTTTTCGACTTTGTATGATACTCGTCATTGTTAGATATAATATGAGGTGCTCTGACAAATCTTCCAGGACTATTTGGATAACTTATAAGCCTTTCAGTTATAACTGGAAATATTATCTTCAATCTTCTACTAAATTTTTCTTTTTCCGCATTCACGAAACGTGAACATAAAGCAGCACCCATTTCTCTTATACTGGGCTTATTATCCGCCTTAAATAATTGCAGTGTAATATTGAACAAATCTTGGCGTGTCACTTTATCCAAACACTTTAATAGACTCTCTATGCACAAAGCTACACCTTCCCGACATTCAGGATCTACATCATTTACCAAACGAGTGGCTAATGATAAGTACAAAAATGAAGCGAATTTATTTAATATATTTAAAGGGATCTTTCTAATAATCATCTCGAAAAATTTAATAGCAGACAAACGACCAGATGGTGTCACATATAATAGTTGTACAGATAAATCTTTAACGATTTGTTCAATTTTACGATATTCACAACATTCCATCACATAAATAATTAACATGGTTCTGGCCTTATTTCGAATATAATCTGATTGTGATATAATTGATATGTCACGTATTGATTTCATAATATCATGCATTGGGCGAGTATTGACTTTTCTTTGTAATAGTGCTTCTATTAAGTTAAATGTAATATTGGTTATACTATCCAATTCTTGAAGATCTTGTGCTATATGTAATGTCAATTGATCAATTTGCTCATCTGTGAATTGATAATAATCACATTTATGTAAAATAGTTACCACAGCTTTAAATGTTGTTTGAATTAATTGCAAATTATCATCTTGCTTGGTCACTCCGAAATTAGTAAAGTTCTTCAATAACTGAAACAAATGTGCGACCACCATTTTCATATTATCAACATCCTCCAGGGAGCTCAATTTATAATCTTCCATCCATAATAAATTAAAACATTTTAATGTAAATACTATTACCCGAATGTGACAACTTTTTAAGGAATCTCTTAATAAGGCCATAAGGGGATTCAAGAATGGTTCATAATGGAAAATTCGTAATTTCTTTCGTTTCAATACAATGTACAGTAATTCTAAGCCGAATTCAATAAGAATATGAGCATTAACTTGCGCATTTGTTTTGACTTTCCTATTAGTCATACAAATGAAACGTCTGCCCGGTTCAGCTGGTATAATAAAACAATCTGGACGTGATCGTCTCATTTTCTCTTTATCTTTTTCACTTAATATTTGGCGCTCTGTACCCGGCAATAAATCATGAATACTCTCCGATATTGTGCCATGGATAAATATTAATAAACTTTCTAATGGCAAATGGCTGTTTTCCACTAAACCATTGACAATTTTATTAAAGCATTCTTGAATCTTTAAAATTAGTTTACGTGACTTTGATTGTACTAAATATTCACGAAATGGCAGTAGTAAATCTAATAAGCATCTTTCACGAATATTTAAAGCGATTATTTGTAATACTAGATAACTTTTTGAGCTTGGTTTGGCTTCTGGCGTTTGATTATGCAATTTATGGATACTTTTTTCGGCATTTATTTCACCAAATATATCATTTAATGCCACTTCCAATATATTACTCATACAACTCTCTAAATGTTGCGGTTGAAGTTTATCTTGTACAGCTTCCAATATACCATATACCGTAACGGATAAGACATGAACCTGAAAGCCCCGTGTTAATAGAGCTTGTAAGTGTTCCATTATTTGCCCTAAATATTCTGAGCCAAGACATAATATAATCTTTTTCAGTATATCTAGGGTACAACGTCGCACAGATATTAATGGGGAACGTAGAAATGTGCAAACCTTCATAAGGACGCCACGTAGACTATTATGCAAAATGTTTTTAGGTAATTTTTGCATTAATTTGATGAGAGCTAACGCAATAGGTACCCGAAGTATTTCCTCCTCCTCATGTTCTATATTAAAACGTCTACGATTTAATTTATGCTTATTATAGTAAGACATATTTTCCGTTATGCATCGATTTAATATCGGTATTAGCATCGTACTTATGGTATTTAGAATTTTTTTTGAAGCATTTGACGAAAGTTTTTGCATTTTACTCAAATATGGGTTAAGGGATTTTTTATCCACACGGGTTTTTCCTTCTTCGTTAACTTCTAGATTTTCATTTTCAATATTTATATCGTCCAAATTATTATCCAGTACATCATCCAAATTATTATCCAGTACATCATCCAAATTATTATCCAGTACATCATCCAAATTATCACCCACTACATCATCAACAGTATTGGTCTCTTGTTCCTCCTGTTTCTCATATTTTACAACACTATTCATCATCACATCACATTCATTTGCATTAATAGCATTTATGACTGGACATTGTCGTACTTTTCCACTTGTGGTCTTCGCATTGTTTTCCACTACTTTCAGTCTTAATTCTTCTAAATCCTTTGTATTCAATTCATCTAAACATAAATCATAATGGAAGCCGTCTAGTATTCGCGTCACAACACGAACACATTGTCTTTGGAAATCACGGCATGTCTTTAATTTCAGTAGATAATACTTAAAAATGGCATAGTATTGTTGCCAAGGTAAAAATTGGCATATAATACCAATTGATTCAATAGCAGCATCGATTAGACTGTGATTACCAGCATACTGTTCTTTTAGAAGATAATGGGAAGCCAAAGGTAATAGGAATTTCGTTAAAGTCATACACTGGATTGGTTGAGTTAAAGTACCAGCGTAATTACAAAATCGCAATAGAGCTCGACTATGTCTATGGCTTTGTAAATGTGTTAAATTTTCAAAGAAGTCGTTTTCCACATCATTGGTAAAGCTACCATTATCTTTATCCACTAATGGATATAATTCTTTTAGTATAGAATGACAATTGGATGATGTTCTCACCATTACGCCCAATAAACGTATTCCCTCATTGCGCACATTCACTTGATTATCACGTATAATTTGGCTTATTAATGGTATAACAACATCATTCACTAAATATTTCAATTCTTCGGTGTGATGAGCGAACTTCTTCACCAAAAATGGCAATAGCAATCTTAATTGTTCACTAGCATTATCACGTAAAGCCGTATCTTTGTCATAGCGCAAGAAATGAAAACAATTATAGATTACCAAAACCCCCAAATCTAAACAAACACCACTATCCATTCCATTTATAAGTTGCTCCATTTCACGAAAGCCTTGTAAACGTTTCTTATAATCTGGTTGCTCCACCCATCGCTTATCCCAAGAATTTAATAATAGTATTATACGACCCATGGTTATTAATTCATTCGAACTTTCTATGTGATTTGCTCGCAAACGAACTATATCTGTTATTAAATTGCATAACTCTTTACGGGCATTCACCTCTTGTATATGTTCGAAAAATGGTGCCAACCTTCTAATATATAATTCTGGTTGTTCTAATTGTTTTATGAGATTCATTAAAGTGTGAATTATTTGATTAACTGCTTCTGTTGCAGCATTTGCTTGACATATATTTACCAAATTTGGTAGAAGTATTTGTAATAGTTGATCACATGTATTAGAATTTTTAACTAATTTCGTTAACATTGATAATATATTAAGATCTTGTTTATCCAATAATAGTTTACCCTTTATCCGCATTTGTAAACGGCCTTTCAAATGTTTCAACAATACCGGTATATGCGGCTCAATTAATGCTAGAGCGTCTTGCACATAACTATCCTCAGCTTTTATATTATTCCCATTGGCATTAGTACAAGTCTCAAGTAAATATTCCACCATAGTCTTAATCGATTTAAGTACCGGTCTTTTGATTTTCTCATTCATTAGTAATTGCATAATATAGTGGAAAATTGTTGTTGACGCCGCGCCATTATCCGTTTGCTTTTGCAGTAAAAATCGAAAATGTTTAGATTTACTACCCCATTCTAATAATAATTTCAATAGTACAGATGGTGTTTGTACACTATCTTGAGGCAGTCTTTCCAATTGAGGATATACGAATATATCTGTTATACAACTGATTACACTATCCGACCATTCAAAATTATCCAAGTGTACGAAAAAATTTAATAAACATTGCAAACAATTTTGCTTAACATTACGATAAACTACAGGAATTTTCGAATGTATTTTAAATGTTACAGATGTATATGTTATAGCTGTAGTTTGTAATACTTCTTGACATATGCTACCAACAAATATCAATAATTTTAACATATATACATGAAAGTCGGTATGCATACGACCTCCGAATTCTTTACGTAATAATTCCCATAAATTCAATGAACTTTGCAATTTCTTACCAGACCATGCCGCAGTAAGACGAAAATTTGTTCTCACCAATCCTGGTATATCTAATAAGCAGATGGTTTCATTTAAATAATCTTTAAATGGCATGAAGGCCATTGCTATAAACCATTCAATCTCTTTTAAATGACAGTTACCCAAAAAACGTAATATTATACTTTTCCTTTGTTGTGTACTAATACTTTTCTTATTACCTTTCATTAACATTTTACCATACAATAAACGTAAAAATATTTCTTGGAAGGTTGAACGATGATTCTCTTCAACAATTTCATTAATATTAAAATTAATCAATGTATTACGGAATTTCTTCTCATCCAATATATTATAGAAATGTTCTTTGTATGTGATAATTGCTTTAATTTTATATGCCATAATACAATCTAAAGCAGACTTTTGTAAAATTGCACTCCTAGCCGTTATTAATTGTTTATAAAATTCCCATAATTCTAGTTCACGATATAACGCTTTCGGATTATTGTAAGAGCTGAAAACATTTAATTTTGTTTGGATGGTTTTCATTAAAATTTTGGCATAATTATGTGATATATTATTGGTTTTATTGCTGCTACTACTGCTGCTGTTGTTTTTGCTGCTGCTTATATCTTTGAATTTATTATAATTTTCCTCACAATTATCTTCCGATTCATCCTCTTCTATAAAGTCTTCCTTTTCCATTTCAATATCAGTATTATTACATGTATCATTGAATCGTTCTATTAAATTCCAAGTCCATTCAGCTATTTGCTGCTGTCCATAATATTCCTTATGGAGAAACGTCAAAAACATATCTACGATATCACGATTTCTCACCTCCAATAGTTTACCAAAATGTATTAACGGTTGCCACAATAATATGCGATAATTATATAATTGTTGCAAATTGATTTGTCGATTATCATCATCATAAACATCATGAATTTCTTGGATTTGACATAATAAAAGTTTTATCAATACTTTAGAGTATATTTGCCTTTTACACACTTCCACCTTTGATTTCCGTAATGATTTGCCCATATTTTTCTGTGTTTCCATGTTAATAGCTGTAATATTTTTTTGCATTTGTCCATAATATATGTCCCAAAATTTATTTGATTTCATTACTTGGCAATATTCTTGTAATAGCTTTTGTATTGGTACCCACAAGTCTTTGAAGTTTTCATATAAGAGACCCAATAAAAAATAAACACAATGTACCTTACAATCATCATTATCTCTATCATCATAACCAGCATTATTATCAGCATCATTGGTCGTAGTGTCACTTTTAAATGATTTAATTAATTCGCTATCCTTGTGCAATTGTTTAATATAAACTAGTTGTTCACGAAATGTATGAACGTTCGTTTCAATACGTAACACTTTATAAAATACTTCATATACTTTGTTATTGTTGTTGTATAATTGGCATAATGAATGACTAGCTAATAATTTGGTTTGGTGATCATGGTGTGCTAATAATTTCGTTAAGTATTTTATTAACTTGCTTGTTTTACGGATGCGTTTTGCATTAACTGCAATCAATTGATTTAAACAACCTAACACTTTTGCGTGTTGAAATTTTGATTGTTGATACTGGTGTTGGTATTGATGTTTCAATAACACTTCAATTAAATCATTTAAATTAGCATCATCGAGTGGAAAACATTTTAATTGATATTGTATAGCCGTTATTAAACTTAATAAACCAAAGCAATATAGCTGTCCTTCGCATCGGTCGTATTTACGAATTTTGCTTCCTTCCGGGTTATCATCTTCGCCTGGTCGTTGCCGTTTTTGCTCTTGTTCCTGTTGTTGTTGTTGTTTTATTTTATTCAATAATTGCAATTGTACATTTTTCAGGACATTCAGGAATTTTTGTGATTGAAAATTTTTAAAATGTGGCCCAATAATTAATAATAATATTTGAGTCTCGTGCAAATTATTTTCAATATCAAAATGCTGCTGCAATTTATTTAGAAGATTATCTATTTTAGTCAAAGTCTCATTATGCTTCAACTTAATATTCCATTTATATTTGTTACTTGATTGCTCTTCTTCTACTCTTTTGTCCTTTTCCATTTCTTTAACTTGTTCCATTTGCAAAGCATTAAATTGTAAGGGGTATTTTTTCAAAATCACTTCAGCCATCAATTCAAGTGCCCGTTCATCAAAATATTCTTCAAAATATTCTATAAACGATGGCAGTATGAATATATGGAATTGTGGATGATAAGCTAAGCGTATAATAAATTCCTCATATAGTGAACGTTCTTTAATAGTTAAAGCTTTCTTCAGTAAACGACTTGTATCTAACTGGGTTATTAAGGTCGAAGTATCGCTACCACCGCAACTGGTGCCGCAACCGCACATTACTATCGTACTTATTAAGTGAATTATCATACGCAATATTGTAGTTGTTGTTGTGGTAGTGTGGGCGACGTTGGTGCTGTTGATAGTACTGCTGGTTGTTTCTGTTACTGCCACCTTTAGGGTCTTATCAATCATTTCTATTATACTGGGCACAATTATCTCCATGTCTGTTAAATATTTACCATTTTTATGGATAGCAATTTGTTGGTACACTTTTATTAAATTTTTCAATTGAATTGGATTATTCGTGTTGTGCGTTATCAAGCACAATTTTTGCCATAATAATGTAATGTGTGTCGATTTTACGCATTGCAATACATTATCTATAGTTTGATGTATTATGGCATTTAATAATTGCATGCACTTTCTATCATGGTCATCATTCACCTTAATTTTACTTAATTTCACCCATAGAAATTCGAAAAAATCTCCAGCACATGAATGAAATTGTCCCTTAATACCACGGATAATTTCAAATAATAAACGCCCACAGCCTTGTACATAATGACCAGCTCGTCCCGCTTCACCTGTCTTGTTATCTTCATTCATTAATGTGTTTAAAAGGTAATCCAGAAACTTGCCAAAATCTTTGACATCACGTGCAATAAATGAAAAGCATTCTGCAGCAAAATTATTAATATGTACTGCGTAGTGTTGTTCATCCAATAGCGGTAATATATTATAGAATAGTAAGCCAATATTACGTTTCAAATACGTTTTTAACATTTTACACATATATGCGAAACACGTTAAAGTCCATTCCAATTGTTCGGCATCTTGTGTATTTAATAAACGTATCAAACAAGTCAATACACGTTGAAGGTACGGATAAAATTCTTCACGTAAATCTTTAGCCAATATGTACAATAATTCCAATAATGATTGTAATGATAAATTTGTTGCAATTTTTATATGATCCAATAAAGTTTCTATTACGTAGTCTTTTTTATGTATCAATTGAGGCAATGAAACGACTTTTATAACTTTACGACAAAATATAGAGAATTCTTCACTTAAGTTGAGTACCAGCCATTTTTTTAATGTTTGATAGAAATATGTTTCAGTCACCTCATCAGACAATTCTTCATTTTTATGACTAACATGATAAAATGTTAAATGTCTTAAATCTATTTCATTAACACGATCCACAAAGCTTTTATACTAAAATTTAAAAAAAAGTTCGGAAAATTACTAAAATTGTAAATCTATAAAAAATTGAAAATTTACTTACACGAAATGTATTAGATTTTTTCGTTTTATATAAATCATTATCTTCCATTTTTTACAATGTATTCATTTATTATAATGGGATAAAGCCTAAATCACAATGTAGTATTATCAAAATCACAATATAATATTATCAAAATCAAAATAAACCACGTGCGTATTGGCGATAATTTCACTAATAACAAGAATAAATTATTGTAAACATTTCTGCATGCAAAAAAGAAATCTGTCTCTCTCTTCCTTATACATCTTTATTGATAGATATTTTCTTTATATATTGGCAAAGCCATTTTGTACTGTCAGTGATTTGGGACTACATACTCTGTGAATGAGAATTAAAGAAGAGGCAAAACGAATTTTTTTGTTTTATTATTGTAAGGTTGAAAACGCGCTCGATTTTTGGTATAAACGATACTAAAGGTATAATTAACTTAAATACATATAAGTAATAAAGGTAAATAAAGAAATGAGGCCGACCGAAATCAAATTGAATAATGCCCCTGAAGATATGATATCTACGGTCCGTTTTGGACCGAAAACGAATCAATATTTAGTCGCTTCATCTTGGGATGGTACCGTGCGCTTCTATGATGTGGTCAATAATGCTGTACGCCAAAAATTTATTCAAAAATGTCCCGTATTAGATGTAACATTCATGGATGTTGTGCATGTTGTTAGTGCATCATTGGATAATAATTTACGTTTATATGATGTTAATACGCATACGGAAACATTGGTGGGGAATCATGATGGGCCAATACGTTGTGTAGAATATGCTGAATCAGTAAATGGTATATTAACTGGAAGTTGGGATAAAACAGTTAAATTATGGGATATGCGTGAGAAGCAATGCGTCGGTACATATGAACAATGCAATGGTAAAGTGTACTCAATGTCAGTGAATGATGAGAAAATTGTGGTCGCCACGTCAGATCGTAAAGCTTTAATATGGGATTTACGTAAAATGGAACAGTACATGATGAAACGTGAGTCATCATTAAAATATCAGACACGTTGTATAAGATTGTTTCCTAATAAAGAAGGCTATGTCATGTCATCGATTGAAGGTCGTGTGGCAGTTGAGTATTTAGATCCTGATCCGGAGGTGCAACGAAAAAAATTCGCTTTCAAGTGTCATCGCAATAAACAAGATACTATTGAACATATATATCCAGTGAATGTGATTAGCTTTCACAATATTTATAGTACATTTGCTACGGGTGGTTCAGATGGTTTTGTCAATATCTGGGATGGTTTCAATAAGAAACGTTTATGCCAATTTCATGAATATGACACATCAATATCATCATTAAATTTTAATTATGATGGCAGCACATTAGCCATAGCAAGCTCTTATATGAATGAATTAGAAGTGCCACCATCAAATATACCATATCCAGCTATTTATGTACGTTATGTTACAGAACAAGAAACCAAACAGAAATAGTTAATCAAATCCCTCCATCTATGCCATATAAGTCATTCAAATTATATTTATAGCGAATATATATATGGACGTTTGTTTTTTAAAGTTTGAATTATTGTAATTTATCATACAAAAGTTTTATTGTAAAGTTATAACGAAAGTATTGCATTATATAAAATATATTCCATCAAATAATAAATGTTTATTTTGCCGGAAAGCTATTGTTGGCCGCAAGTACTATTCGCTGTATATATTTATTTTATATAGATTACAATCACAGTCTATAGAGTCATTATACTTAGTTTATTTTTTACTCTTTTTTTTTGGTGGCGGAAGTAACTTACGATGTTTTTATGTCTTTATGTGAACTGCATATGTGTTTAGTTTTTGTATACTCCATATAAGTCAGACTGAGAAAGAATTATGTACTAGAAATTGTCCTTGGTTTACCAATTATAACCACTATACGTGTAGATATTTTGTTTTGACAGATGCTTGTTTACAATTTTTTGGACATTTGCAATAATTTTCTTAGATTTTATGAATGTGACTTAAAGTAAATTTGTAACTAAAAAAAGTTTATGTAAATTTCTTGTTGATTTTCATTTATTATGCCAGTATTGTTAATAGCTCTGAAATATATTTGTAAATATACAAACTTTTGTAATATACAATGTAATGCATAATTTAACATAATGTTACATGTATAAATACTGCCTTAATAATTGAAATATTAAAATAAAAAAGTTCTAGAAGGATTACATTTTATTAAATTGTATTCTTCTTTATTTATAAATAATAATATGTTTACATATATAGCGTTTAAACTATTGCAAAAAAGGCTTAAATTTGTTTACATTTTTCTGTCACTCTCTCTTTCGTAGAATTTCTCACTTAAAAAATAAGTTGATAAAGCTTGTTGGTAACTTCATTAACGTTAATATTACTGTATGCTATATCTATACTGAAAGCTGAGGTAGAAACCGTAGAGATTGCAAATGAAGCAAGCAACAGACAATAATTGTTATACGTTCTTATATAACTTATCAAAAACAACACAGAACTGTTATATGGAAAAAAATCATCCCTAAAGCTGTTATAAATAATCGTTGGTTTTGTCAGTTTCTGAGGAAGATAGAGGGAAGCAAATATACAGGCTTACTAGAAAACAAAGATAAAAGTTGGAGCAACAGATTTTTTATACAAATATATTTCCTTTCTTTATAGTACGAATGGTATGTATAATTGGTGAAACGGTTTTGAGTTCTTCTTTTTTGTTTTGATTTTTTTTTAGTAATGGAGATGGAAACGTGTTTTTTATGTTTTCTATACATTGTTGCTGCTATGGCGGTTTTGTTTTTATTTATTATTATTATTTCTCATTTATAGGGTTCATATACGTGCAATCGCATTTCAAGTGGTCATCGTAGTTATACACGTTCAGTGGATAAACGAAATGGGAAACGCCGGCGTAGATCGTATTCACGAACATCATGTTCCAGTATATGCTCCCGTTCACATTCTCGTTCACGCTCCCGTTCACATTCAAGGTCACGTTCTCGGCCACGTTACCGTTCGCGCTATCGTTCCTTGTCACATACAAAATCATATTCCTACACGCAACAGTACCGGAATCAGTTGCAACCTTCAATAAAGGCTAGATCACCGCCGTCACCATCTCCAAAAAGGTCTTCACCAACGCGTTCACGTTCCATTTCACGCTCTCATTCCCGTTGCCGTACAGGTTCCCATTTAAAATCGTACTCCTGTATGTCATCTGTGTCACGACAACATGGAAATCACTCGAAACAAGAAAAATCTAGATCACCGTTGTCACCACCATCTTCAATCATTTGTTCACATAAATGTTCAAATAACCGTGGCTATTTAAGGTAAAAGAAACCAGGACCTATTTTTTTGTCCTTTATATTTATATTAAAGTATGTGTGCATGTATATACAAAAGTTTAAAAAGATGGCTGCAAAAATGTTTAAAATAGCATTCATCACGCATAATGGCATTTACTTCGCCTACTTTGATTTCTATTTGAAGAATATTCTAAAGGCCAAATACTGAATGCTATGAAGTTCTTTATACATTTCAGCTTTGAATATAGAAAAAAAAATTAATAAAAAGTAAAAGAAGCGAACGAAAGAGGCAGGAGAAATATCACTGCATATATTTATTCACAAAAAAAAAAAACCCAAAACCAAAAATCAAGCGCAAAATTTTCAAAAGAAAAAAAATTTTAACTCAACAGATGGATATCTGCTTTCAGTTCTGCTGTTGTGTTGCGTTGTATTTTATTGTATTGTACCAAGCTCTGATAATTCTAAAGCATCAAACACGGAAAAGAAATAAAAATTTTCATAGATAGAAAAATGCAAATTCAAAATCAATTGATATGAAGTCATCAAATCAAATCATATAAAACTGACCTGAAGCTTCTTACTTCTGTAAAGGAAAAAGCAAATATAAGTAAGGGATGTGAAGGAAGAAGAAAAAAAAAACGGGCAAGATAAAAGGAGAAAAAGAAGGAATCAAACAAAATATACAAAAAAAGCTAATTTAATAACGAAACTTTAAATTGCACAAAAATAATTGTACTTTTTTGTTCTTTTTTCCCTTTTTTACTTTTTGGAAAATTTCCTTCCAAATATTCAAAATGATAAATGTAATGGTAACAACAACTTACAGATCCATAACGCCACCTTATAATGATAATGATCATGGTCGTCATTCCAGAAAGAAACATCGTAATAATTCCCATACATCAACATCATATAGCCGTTCGCCGTCCCCGCGACGTCATCATTCGTTTGAACATCACAGGATTGTTTCCAGAGTACATTTCCTTAAAATAAAAAAAAATTTACTTCTTTCAATGTCTTATTTTTTTACTTCTTTTGCTTTTCGCCTTTTTTCTTTGTTTTTTTTTTCGTTTTTTTCATTCGTTTTTTTTGGTCTTTATGTAATTCTATCGTCACCTTATTTAGGAGAGGCCGCCACCAAGCCGCTGTCTTGGTGTATTTGGTTTAAGCATTTCAACAACGCAACAAAAAATACGTGAGATATTTTCTAAATTCGGTCCGATTGAACGCATACAAGTTGTTATAGATGCTCAAGTAAGTTTCCCTCGTGGTAGTATCTTTCCTACACTTGTTTTTATTTTTCCTTCAAGGCTTATACTATATCTTAAAGTCGATTCATGTCCACTATTAAATATACTACACCAATGTAATATGATAACATGGACATGATTCTTCGAGTATTCAAAGGGAACCTGATTAGAATAAGGGTCATATGACAAGACGGTTGATGAAAATGAGGGCCAGGGGTATTAAATATAGAATACGTGACAACAAGTGAAAACGCTATGGCGTCTTATAACGTATGCTAGTTGTCGTAATAATTGAAAAGTTATAAAAAGGTATGAATACTCCAATGGCACGTTTCTTGTAGACAATACCCAAAATTGATAATCCTTTATATGTAATAAATTTCTTCAAAATAAGTCATTATATAGAGAGAAGCTGTAAAAATGGCCCATTCATACACATAAATATTATGTAAATACTATTTAAATATCGCTAATATCGCAGTCTTTATTCTGTTATACCAAAATTATATAGATAAATAGCCTTAATTCGAATTGAACTTTAAAAGTATATGAAAAAATTGGACCATCACAATGAGATAAGGTTATCTCTAATTCTTACAGATTTTATATATCCATATTATGCTCATTTTATTCTAAGATCTTTTCACGCATGCACACGTATCACAAATGGTGTAAAGTATAAGAAATCCGTACTCATAAAAGCCCGTATATGCTAAAAATCTAAAGAAAAACTTCTGTTCTAGTTGTAAGATGTTCTATAAGCAGAAGAAATATGTGACCTTTCATCAAGGCGCAAGGGCAACAATAAAAAAAATTCTCAAGAAGGATAAAAACAATAATATACAAGGAGATTTGTTTCTATAAGTTATACATAAACAAATAAAGGCTTATTGTTACAATTAGTTATTACCATTTGCATAGATCCACTTGTGTGGACCAAATGTGTTTGCTTGTTAGTTCAATTAAAATTAATTATTGTTTTCAATGTGTTTTATCTTTCCCCTCTCTTTCCTTCTTTTTTGGTTAATGACTTTTAGACTGGCCACTCTCGTGGTTTCTGTTTTATATATTACGAGTGTTTAGCCGATGCCAGCAGAGCTCGTTATTATTGTAGCGGCATAGAAATAGATCGACGTCGTGTACGTGTCGATTATTCAATTACTGAAAGACCGCATACACCAACGCCTGGAGTTTATAAAGGACGTGCCACAAGAATTCTACGTGAAAAGTATCGTAAGCATTCAGCACGCCGCCCTCCTCCGGCCACAATTTCACATTCAAAATATACTACAACGGCACATAATTCTCATCGTCGATGTTATTATTATCGTGATGAACGTAGCAGTAGCTATTCCATTTCACCACGTCATTCACGTCATTAATAGCAACGTTCCTCTTTATCTCATTTTATTTTATCTTATCTCACCTTACCTTGAGTCGTGTTCTTTCGTCTTATGTTTCTTTAATATTTCGTTTTTAATTTACAGAAGTTTCATTGGGTGTGAATTTGAGTGAGCTTGTAAATTGTTTGAAAAATAATAGCTTTTTTTTGTTTTGTTTTGTTTAATTCGTTAATTTAAATCTTATATGAAACGAATATTTTGTGATATTTATTTATTATTATTTTTAATTTGTACCATTGATAGTTGTTTCTGTTTTTTTTCTTTTCCTTCGCTTTTCTCGTTGGTTTTATGGCAAGATTTGAATTTTAATTTAAATTTCATATTAAACGTTATTAGACACACTCATTTATATTCTTCATTGTATATTATAATTAATAATTCTAGAATTATATTAAATTTATAATTTCGATTAATATTATTAATTTTTTTTTTAATTCATAAAATATATATGTGATATTGTGTTGTATTGTGATGTCCCTCTTGTGTACTACATTGTATTACAAACACTGAATTTCAGTTCAAGCATCATGCAACGCAATAATTACACACATTATTTATTATTTTAATTTTTTTAATATAATTGTTTTAGCATTTTTCTTTCTATTGAAGTATTGTAACAAACCATTATTTCGTTTTTTGTTTTTTTTTCTCTTTTTAAAATTATAATTGAATTCTTAGAATTTGAATTAATTAAGAAATTACAAAAAAATGACATTGCCGTTTTGTTTTTGGAATGTTTTAAAAATAATATCTGAGGAATGATGTTGAACTAAAAGAAATGTTGTAACTAAATCGATTCAGTAAGGTGGGTTATATTCGATATCATTAATTGATTAATACACCAATCAATTATACCAAATGAAAAAGAAATTTTCTCTAAGATTCTCTTCATTTATTATGAATTTTTTTTGGTTTGCGCTTTTTTACATAGAGAAATATGTGCTTGTCCTTTCTGGGTTATATCGTAATATTTTACGACAAATTGTGCTTTCCCATAATATACTTTCGTTTTGTTTTTATTTCTTTTTGTTTTCCTTTTTATTTCAATTTAAAGTATACAACATATTAAAAGTGAATGAATGAACAATAAATTATGTGATCCTATTTTTTTTTCGTTAATTTCGTTTAATTTTTTAATTGTATGTTTACTGTGTTTACAATAATAAATGAATTGTTGAAATGTCTCATTTTCTTGTTTTCATTGTTTTAGCATTGAATTCTTGAACAACATTCCAATGGTGCATCCGCATTAACTTATAATATCTAAATATATAAATAGAACTAGACAGACTGGCCTTTTATTACATCGAGCAACTTAGAAGTACTTTTTGGATTTGAGTTTAACTGTCTGTTGATTTGTTTGTGAGTTTTTTTGAATTTCTGACATTTGACGTAACATTTGAAATATCTTAGTTAAATGTGGTATATAGGCGTGGCTGGATAGAGGGACAAATTCGAATTAGACATCGACATACTAAGATAATATTTATAAAAGAAACCTTAACTTTTTGATATATAACTAGTAAAATTCGTCTATCTACTGGATGAAGGAATTTTCAAACTTTACTAAGCGAATGTGCAATATTTTATTATATTAACTTTGATATCATTATTAGAAGAAGTAGTGTAGAATGTTAGAAATTTGATTCAAATCGATCATAACACTGTTTTTTGTTCTGTATTTTTCTGCTTCCTCATCGTCTGTTCACTTGTTTAATTTTTTCTACTCGTTTTGTATGATATTTCTAAAATCTGTTCTTGAAGTTTAAGTCAACATAAAAATTCAAAGTAATTTTTAGTTTAATCGGAAATTTTCCATAGTTAAGAAGGAAAACGATATTCTCTGGGATTTATAAATTATAAAATTGAACCCGTTGTTGCTGTGTCTTAAATCGCTACTCATCAAAAGTATATTCATTATTCTTCAAAATTAAATTCAAAATAAATATATATGTTTAGTATTTTTATATTTGTATACGAGAGCAAAGCCAATCAAAATAGCATAAAGACATCCCCACTTTGCATATCCATATTTTTACTGAATGCTACATAATGTATTCATAAATTGCTTCATTTCTTTTTGATTTTTTTAGATTCATTATATACGCGTAGAGTTTACGATCAAAACTTTCTTATTAAGTTATAAACGTCAATTTACATTAATTAGGATCTTTGGTTCATATCAAAACGTGCGGGAAGTTTAAATCCTTTGAGAAAAATGAAGAATTCTGTTTTTTGATATTTGTATTTGATTTTCTAATTTACTTTTCAATTAAGTGACGCGTTTTTTTGTTTGCACGTGCCTTTTTGTACTTTTTGTTTTGTGTGAAAAAATATTTAGTCGATTTAATGTAATTTATTTAGATATGATTTGATCTTATGTAAAAATGATATATTTTTGTAATATTTAAAATATAGCATAACAAATTCGAGCAATGCGTTGTTATATTAAACTAAATAAGGAGTTAGCACATGAAGTGGAATATTTGCGTAGAAGTTTGCACAAAAAGCAAACGGAAATTATACAACTAAAAAGGGAATATTTTCAAGAGCGGGCAGCCAAAGTATTATTAAAAAGGAAGTTCCAATGTGCCCTAGAGGAACTGCAAGAAGTTTGTACAAAAAAATGTTTTATGAAAATTAAGCAAATTTTGCAGAAATATAAAAAGCATTATGATTGTAATGATAGTGACTTTGGCTGTGATAGCTCTGTAAAGCGTAATAACAGGCATTGTTTAGTGATACGTTGCAACAATCCCCTTCCAGAATAAGTAATACCTTTGATAGCCATTCTGATTCAATTACTAGTACTGGTGATGATGCACTAGAAATAGGATGGGAATGTGCAGCGAATACACCATTGAATAATTATAAAGAGGCGCAACCGAAAAATTTATTATACCAAGAAAATGGTCCTACATCTGTGGAGGTTGAGGACTGGAGACTTTATAGGCGCATTACCATGATAAGTATATATGAAAACAACCAAAAATGTGTTGCACCTCAAAAGACATCAGATGAAGCCAGTAAAAGTATGTGCAAACTGAAAAACGACGATCACTGTATGAAGATGCCCGAAATTAGTATTGAAACTTATGAGAAAGAGAATAAGCAACCCAAAACAAAAATCAAACATGAAAATCAAACATCAAAAATAGATGTAAAATCACGTTATGGGTGTGCACAGAGCGAAGATGTAATATTATTTCTCAGCCAAACGTTACAACTTTAAAAGTACCGTCACCTCCACCTTTAAAAGATATACATTTGTCAGGTAAAATGCTTTTGTACGTAATGATATTATAGAGAATAAAAAAATTGTAATCGACCGGGACTGACTTTCTGAGTAGCATACATACCACTTTTCATTGTGGATGTGATTACGAAGTCGGAAGAATCTGCAACTAGAAGAAACAGCATGATTTGTAAAATTTGGTATATGAAATGAGGCTCAAAGATCTGAACCAAATTTTAAGTAATTACTGAGTGTGTCAAACACCTACTCCTAATCGATTTGCTTGGACAAATATTTAAAATTGCTAATTTTTTGGCTATTGAGTATCTGGAAAAAAAGTTTTGTATTAAGAGTGGTAAAGATGGTCCGATTTTAATTTTGTTTTGGATGCAACCACAATTACCTACTAAATATCATGAATTACTAAAAACACTCACAAATTACAACATATAGCTCGTTGAAAAATTTGTGTAGACAGATGAGCAGAAACAAGATGAGATAAATCTATTCTGACTGCTATCCTGCTTAGATCAATATCAAAAAATCTGAGCCTACTTCAAGTGTTGCGGGGATACAAAAATAATTTATCACACTTTCTTCTTTTGAATTTTATTAACAATTATTTGTTCCTTTCTTTATGTAAATAAATAGCTTGTAGATCGCCGCAGTTTTGTCCAAGTGAAATAAGTTGCAGTATACCATTCGAGTTTGTTGATTCGCTTCAGTATAATGGAACAACAACAACCATACCAATAACGACGATGGATATGACGACAACAACTAATAGGGCACCATTACAAGGATTTGATCAAAATAATATGGTTACTAGACCGAGTCGTCGCTGTAAACCAATAAATTTAAAGGAGCCCAGCCTTGTAAGAAAATTACGAAATGACTCCTAAATTATAAGAAGAGGAACGAAATGAAAGAGAACCAAAAGAGAAAATAAATATGTAAATATGTATACAAAAGCAGAATAATGCAGGCTGACTAAAAATGAATTTCGCAAAAGTGATTTTTTAAACCAGGAAAAATGGGACCGAAATAAAGCATTTATACAACTAGTATTTCATACTTCATTTCATGTATACAAGGTATGATAATAATAATGGAAATTTATATATATATTCGAAGAATTACAATAATATATCAAAGGTTAAGACGCTTCAATAACGATTGCATTGAATTTTTTTATATTGGACTTTTATTACACTCTTAAATACATTAATAATAACAACTGTTATTTACAAATAAATATTTAAAAGTATAAGCGATACCACCTGCGCTACTGCACTCTGTATCGCTTTATCAATGCTGGTCAAGTTACTATTGGTGAATTTTAACAGAATTTGCTATTTATACATTTAATGATTTCCGAACCATAATGATTATTCCTATTATAACATATTCTTTTTAAAGTTGTATGAGAAAAATTTACGAAATTTACAAATTTGGATATTTTTCATAGAGAAGCCATTCAAAGTATGGGTCAAATTTGATGGATTGGTTTTATCAAAAAATTTTTCAAAATTTTCTATTTTGCAATTTTTTAACGACTATTTAATAATCTGCTCTGACCTCATGATATGTTGCCGTTTGGAAAATTATGCCGATGCTTCCGAATAATTCTCGACTTATATATATTTTCACAATCAACTTCTTACTTTAGCTGAGCAATCATCGTTTGTTTTGAAAATTGTTATACGAAATATTTGTTATTTTAAGAGTTAAATTAATCCCACTTAGTTGGCTTCGATAGGTTCCTAATTAAAATCAGGAAAAAATAAAACCCAAAATTGATAATCCTTTATATGTAATAAATTTCTTCAAAATAAGTCATTATATAGAGAGAAGTTGTAAAAATGGCCCATTCACACACATAAATATTATGTAAATACTATTTAAATATCGCTAATATCGCAGTCTTTATTCTGTTATACCAAAATTACATAGATACCAGTGAAATTGATAAATGGCCTTAATTCGAATTGAACTTTAAAAGTATACGCAAAAATTGGACCATCACAATCTCTAATTCTTACAGATTTTATATATCCATATTATGCTCATTTTATTCTAAGCTCTTTTCACGCATGCACACGTATCACAAATGGTGTAAAGTATAAGAAATCCGTACTCATAAAAGCCCGTATATGCTAAATATCTAAAGAGAAACATCTGGTCTAGTTGTAAGATGTTCTATAAGCAGAAGAAATATGTGACCTTTCATCAAGGCGCAAGGGCAACAATAAAAAAAATTCTCAAGAAGTATAAAAACAATAATATACAAAGAGATTTGTTTCTATAAGTTATACATAAACAAACAAAGGCAATTAGTTATTACCATTTGCATAGATCCACCTGGTTGGACCAAATGTGCTTGCTTGTTAGTTCAATTACAATTAATTATTGTTTTCAATGTGTTTTATCTTTCCCCTCTCTTTCCTTCTTTTTTGGTTAATGACTTTTAAACTGGCCACTCTCATGGTTTCTGTTTTATATATCACGAGTGCTTACCCGATGCCAGCAGAGCTCATTATTGTAGCGGCATAGAAATAGATCGACGTCATGTACGTGTCGATTATTCAATTACTGAAAGGCCGCATACACCAATGCCTGGGGTTTATAAAGGACGTGCCACAAGGTAATTTGGTATAATGAAAATATTGTATTGAAACAGGTCGGGATGCATAGTGGAAATGAAATGCGCTGTGTGAACTTACTGAACAAGATAATCATGAATTTCGTTGCATCATTTAATATAATTTTTTTAGAATTCTACGTGAAAAGTATCGTAAGCACTCAGCCCGCCGCCCTCCTTCGCCACCCCCATCTTCACATTCAAAATATAGTACAACGGCACATAATTCTCATCGTCGATGTTATTATTATCGTGATGAACGTGTCAGTAGCTATTCCATTTCACCACGTCATTCACGTCATTAATAGCAACGTTCCTCTTTATCTCATTTTATTTTATCTTATCTCACCTTACCTTGAGTCGTGTTCTTTCGTCTTATGTTTCTTTAATATTTCGTTTTTAATTTACAGAAGTTTCATTGGGTGTGAATTTGAGTGAGCTTGTAAATTGTTTGAAAAATAATAGCTTTTTTTTGTTTTGTTTTGTTTAATTCGTTAATTTAAATCTTATATGAAACGAATATTTTGTGATATTTATTTATTATTATTTTTAATTTGTACCATTGATAGTTGTTTCTGTTTTTTTTCTTTTCCTTCGTTTTTCTCGTTGGTTTTATGGCAAGATTTGAATTTTAATTTCAATTTCATATTAAACGTTATTAGACACACTCATTTATATTGTTCATTGTATATTATAATTAATAATTCTAGAATTATATTAAATTTATAATTTCGATTAATATTATTAATTTTTTTTTTAATTCATAAAATATATATGTGATATTGTGTTGTATTGTGATGTCCCTCTTGTGTACTACATTGTATTACAAACACTGAATTTCAGTTCAAGCATCATGCAACGCAATAATTACACACATTATTTATTATTTTAATTTTTTTAATATAATTGTTTTAGCATTTTTCTTTCTATTGAAGTATTATAACAAACCATTATTTCGTTTTTTGTTTTTTTTTCTCTTTTTAAAATTATAATTGAATTCTTAGAATTTGAATTAATTAAGAAATTACAAAAAAATGACATTGCCGTTTTGTTTTTGGGATGTTTTAAAAATAATATCTGAGGAATGATGTTGAACTAAAAGAAATGTTGTAACTAAATCGATTCAGTAAGGTGGGGTATATTCGATATCATTAATTGATTAATACACCAATCAATTATACCAAATGAAAAAGAAATTTTCTCTAAGATTCTCTTCATTTATTATGAATTTTTTTTGGTTTGCACTTTTTTACATAGAGAAATATGTGCTTGTCCTTTCTGGGTTATATCGTAATATTTTACGACAAATTGTGCTTTCCCATAATATACTTTCGTTTTGTTTTTATTTCTTTTTGTTTTCCTTTTTATTTCAATTTAAAGTATACAACATATTAAAAGTGAATGAATGAACAATAAATTATGTGATCCTATTTGTTTTTCGTTAATTTCGTTTAATTTTTTAATTGTATGTTTACTGTGTTTACAATAATAAATGAATTGTTGAAATGTCTCATTTTCTTGTTTTCATTGTTTTAGCATTGAATTCTTGAACAACATTCCAATGGTGCATCCGCATTAACTTATAATATCTCTATATATAAATAGAACTAGACAGACTGGCCTTTTATTACATCGAGCAACTTAGAAGTACTTTTTGGATCTGAGTTTAACTGTCTGTTGATTTGTTTGTGAGTGTTTTTGAATTTCTGACATTTGACGTAACATTTGAAATATCTTAGTTAAATGTGGTGTATACGCGTGGCTGGATAGAGGGACAAATTCGAATTAGACATCGACATACTAAGATAATATTTATAAAAGAAACCTTTACTTTTTGATATATAACTAGTAAAATTCGTCTATCTACTGGATGAAGGAATTTTCAAACTTTACTAAGCGAATGTGCAATATTTTATTATATTAACTTTGATATCATATTATTAGAAGAAGTGGTGTAGAATGTTAGAAATTTGATTCAAATCGATCATAACACTGTTTTTTGTTCTGTATTTTTCTGCTTCCTCATCGTCTGTTCACTTGTTTGATTTTTTCTACTCGTTTTGTATGATATTTCTAAAATCTGTTTTTGAAGTTTAAGTCAACATAAAAAGTCAAAGTAATTTTTAGTTTAATCGGAAATTTTCCATAGTTAAGAAGGAAAACGATATTCTCTGGGATTTATAAATTATAAAATTGAACCCGTTGTTGCTGTGTCTTAAATCGCTACTCATCAAAAGTATATTCATTATTCTTCAAAATTAAATTCAAAATAAATATATATGTTTAATATTTTTATATTTGTATACGAGAGCAAAGCCAATCAAAATAGCATAAAGACATCCCCACTTTGCATATCCATATTTTTACTGAATGCTACATAATGTATTCATAAATTGCTTCATTTCTTTTTGATTTTTTTAGATCATCATTATATACGCGTAGAGTTTACGATCAAAACTTTCTTATTAAGTTATAAACGTCAATTTACATTAATTAGGATCTTTGGTTCATATCAAAACGTGCGGGAAGTTTAAATCCTTTGAGAAAAATGAAGAATTCTGTTTTTTGATATTTGTATTTGATTTTCTAATTTACTTTTCAATTATGTGACGCTTTTTTTTGCGCGTGCCTTTTTGTACTTTTTGTTTTGTGTGAAAAAATATTTAGTCGATTTAATGTAATTTATTTAGATATGATTTGATCTTATATAAATATGATATATTTTTGTAGTATTTAATATATAGCATAACAAGTTCGAACAATGCGTTGTTATATTAAGCTAAATAAGGAGTTAGCACATGAAGTGGAATATTTGCGTAGAAGTTTGCACAAAAAGCAAACGGAAATTATACAACTAAAAAGGGAATATTTTCAAGAGCGGGCAGCCAAAGTATTATTAAAAAGGAAGTTCCAATGTGCCCTAGAGGAACTGCAAGAAGTTTGTACAAAAAAATGTTTTATGAAAATTAAGCAAATTTTGCAGAAATATAAAAAGCATTATGATTGTAATGATAGTGACTTTGGCTGTGATAGCTCTGTAAAGCGTAATAACAGACATTGTAATGTGACAGCAAAGCCGTTTAGTGATACGTTGCAACAATCCCCTTCCAGAATAAGTAATACCTTTGATAGCCATTCTGATTCAATTACTAGTACTGGTGATGATGCACTAGAAATAGGATGGGAATGTGCAGCGAATGCACCATTGAATAATTATAAAGAGACGCAACCGAAAAATTTATTATACCAAGAAAATGGTCCTGCATCTGTGGAGGTTGAGGACCAGAGACTTTATAGGCGCATTACCATGATTATGTATGAAGACAACCATAATGATGTTGCACCTCAGAAGACATCAGATGAAGCCAGTATGTGCAAACCGATGATGTAGCATACATTATACGAAGTCGGAAGAATCTGCAACCTTTGTATATGAAATGACTCAAAGAAACAAACTGAAAATGAATCGATTTGCTTGGACCGATCAACCAGAGCACCATATAGATATACAGATGAGCAGAAACAAGATGAGATAAGACTGCTATAGATGAAAGTTATGGGCATACAAAGAATGATCACAACAGTTTAAGTGAAGTTGCAGTGAGCCACATAGGATGAAAATGTCACTGATCAGTAGAGAATAAGCGGGACAGAGCGAAGATGTAATATTATTTCTCAGCCAAAGGTTACAACTTTAAAAGTACCGTCACCTCCACCTTCATTAAAAGATATACATTTGTCAGGTAAAATGCTTTTGTACGTACTGATATTATAGAGAATAAAAAAATTGTAATCGACCGGAACTGACTTTCCAAGTAGCATACATAAAATTTTTTATTGTGGATGTGATTACGAAGTCGGAAGAATCTGCAACTAGAAGAAACAGATAGCATGATTTGTAAAATTTGGTATATGAAATGAGGCTCAAAGATCTGAACCAAATTTTAAGTAATTACTGAGTGTGTCAAATACCTACTCCGAATCGATTTGCTTGGACAAATATTTAAAATTGCTAATTTTTTGGCTATTGAGTATCTGGAAAAAAAGTTTTGTATTAAGAGTGGTAAAGATGGTCCGATTTTAATTTTGTTTTGGATGCAACCACAATTACCTACTAAATATCATTAATTACTAAAACGACTCAAAAATTGCAACATATAGCTCTTTAAAAAATTTGTGTATACAGATGAGCAGAAACAAGATGAGATAAATCTATTCTGACTGCTATCCTGCTTAGATCAATATCAAAAAATCTGGGTCTACTTCAAGTTATGGGCATACAAAAATAATTTATCACACATTTTTTTCTTTTGAATTTTATTAACAATTATTCGTTCCTTTCTTTATGTAAATAAATAGCTTGTAGATCGCCGCAGTTTTGTCCAAGTGAAATAAGTTACAGTATACCATTCGAGTTTGTTGATTCGCTTCAGTATAATGGAACAACAATAACCATACCAATAACGACGATGGATATGACGACAACAACTAATAGGGCACCATTACAAGGATTTGATCAAAATAATATGGTTATTAGTCCGAGTCGTCGCTGTAAACCAATAAATTTAAAGGAGCCCAGCCTTGTAAGAAAATTACGAAATGACTCCTAAATTATAAGAAGAGGAACGAAATGAAAGAGAACCAAAAGAGAAAATAAATATGTAAATATGTATACAAAAGCAGAATAATGCAGGCTGACTAAAAATGAATTTCGCAAAAGTGATTTTTTAAACCAGGAAAAATGGGACCGAAATAAAGCATTTATACAACTAGTATTTCATACTTCATTTCATGTATACAAGGTATGATAATAATAATGGAAATTTATATATATATTCGAAAAATTACAATAATATATCAAAGGTTAAGACGCTTCAATAACGATTGCAATGAATTTTTTTATATTGGACTTTTATTACACACTTAAATACATTAATAATAACAACTGTTATTTACAAATAAATATTTAAAAGTATATGCGATACCACCTGCGCTACTGAACTCTGTATCGCTTTATCAATGCTGGTCAAGTTACTATTGGTGAATTTTAACAGAATTTGCTATTTATACGTTTAATGATTTCCGAACCATAATGATTATTCCTATTATAACATATTCTTTTTAAAGTTGTATGAGAAAAATTTACGAAATTTACAAATTTGGATATTTTTCATAGAGAAGCCATTCAAAGTATGGGTCAAATTTGATGGATTGGTTTTATCAAAAAATTTTTCAAAATTTTCTATTTTGCAATTTTTTAACGACTATTTAATAATCTGCTCTGACCTCATGATATGTTGCCGTTTGGAAAATTATGCCGATGCTTCCGAATAATTCTCGACTTATATATATTTTCACAATCAACTTCTTACTTTAGCTGAGCAATCATCGTTTGTTTTGAAAATGTTATAGAAATATTTGTTATTTTAAGAGTTAAATTAATCCCACTTAGTTGGCTTCGATAGGTTCCTAATTAAAATCAGGAAAAAATAAAACCCAAAATTGATAATCCTTTATATGTAATAAATTTCTTCAAAATAAGTCATTATATAGAGAGAAGTTGTAAAAATGGCCCATTCACACACATAAATATTATGTAAATACTATTTAAATATCGCTAATATCGCAGTCTTTATTCTGTTATACCAAAATTATATAGATAAATAGCCTTAATTCGAATTGAACTTTAAAAGTATATGCAAAAATTGGACCATCACAATGAGATAAGGTTATCTCTAATTCTTACAGATTTTATATATCCATATTATGCTCATTTTATTCTAAGATCTTTTCACGCATGCACACGTATCACAAATGGTGTAAAGTATAAGAAATCCGTACTCATAAAAGCCCGTATATGCTAAAAATCTAAAGAGAAACATCTGTTCTAGTTGTAAGATGTTCTATAAGCAGAAGAAATATGTGACCTTTCATCAAGGCGCAAGGGCAACAATAAAAAAATTCTCAAGAAGGATAAAAACAATAATATTCAAAGAGATTTGTTTCTATAAGTTATACATAAACAAACAAAGGCTTATTGTTATAATTAATTATTACCATTTGCATAGATCCACCTGTTTGGACCAAATGTGCTTGCTTGTTAGTTCAATTAAAATTAATTATTGTTTTCAATGTGTTTTATCTTTCCCCTCTCTTTCCTTCTTTTTTGGTTAATGACTTTTAAACTGGCCACTCTCATGGTTTCTGTTTTATATATCACGAGTGTTTAGCCGATGCCAGCAGAGCTCGTTATTATTGTAGCGGCATAGAAATAGATCGACGTCATGTACGTGTTTATTTTCAATTACTGAAAGGCCGCATACACTAATGCCTGGGGTTTATAAAGGACGTGCCACAAGGTAAATTGGTATAATGAAAATATTGTATTGAAACAGGTCGGGATGCATAGTGGAAATGAAATGCGCTGTGTGAACTTACTGAACAAGATAATCATGAATTTCGTTGCATTATTTAATATAATTTTTTTAGAATTCTACGTCAAAAATATCGTAAGCATTCAGCACGCCGCTCTCCTTCGCCACCCCCATCTTCACATTCAAAATATAGTACAACGGCACATAATTCTCATCGTCGATGTTATTATTATCGTGATGAACGTAGCAGTAGCTATTCCATTTCACCACGTCATTGACGTCATTAATAGCAACGTTCCTCTTTATCTCATTTTATTTTATCTTATCTCACCTTACCTTGAGTCGTGTTCTTTCGTCTTATGTTTCTTTAATATTTCGTTTTTAATTTACAGAAGTTTCATTGGGTGTGAATTTGAGTGAGCTTGTAAATTGTTTGAAAAATAATAGCTTTTTTTTGTTTTGTTTTGTTTAATTCGTTAATTTAAATCTTATATGAAACGACTATTTTGTGATATTTATTTATTATTATTTTTAATTTGTACCATTGATAGTTGTTTCTGTTTTTTTTCTTTTCCTTCGTTTTTCTCGTTGGTTTTATGGCAAGAATTGAATTTTAATTTCAATTTCATATTAAACGTTATTAGACACACTCATTTATATTGTTCATTGTATATTATAATTAATAATTCTAGAATTATATTAAATTTATAATTTCGATTAATATTATTAATTTTTTTTTTAATTCATAAAATATATATGTGATATTGTGTTGTATTGTGATGTCCCTCTTGTGTACTACATTGTATTACAAACACTGAATTTCAGTTCAAGCATCATGCAACGCAATAATTACACACATTATTTATTATTTTAATTTTTTTAATATAATTGTTTTAGCATTTTTCTTTCTATTGAAGTATTATAACAAACCATTATTTCGTTTTTTGTTTTTTTTTTTCTTTTTAAAATTATAATTGAATTCTTAGAATTTGAATTAATTAAGAAATTACAAAAAAATGACATTGCCGTTTTGTTTTTGGGATGTTTTAAAAATAATATCTGAGGAATGATGTTGAACTGAGAGAAATGTTGTAACTAAATCGATTCAGTAAGGTGGGGTATATTCGATATCATTAATTGATTAATACACCAATCAATTATACCAAATGAAAAAGAAATTTTCTCTAAGATTCTCTTCATTTATTATGAATTTTTTTTGGTTTGCACTTTTTTACATAGAGAAATATGTGCTTGTCCTTTCTGGGTTATATCGTAATATTTTACGACAAATTGTGCTTTCCCATAATATACTTTCGTTTTGTTTTTATTTCTTTTTGTTTTCCTTTTTATTTCAATTTAAAGTATACAACATATTAAAAGTGAATGAATGAACAATAAATTATGTGATCCTATTTTTTTTTCGTTTATTTCGTTTAATTTTTTAATTGTATGTTTACTGTGTTTACAATAATAAATGAATTGTTGAAATGTCTCATTTTCTTGTTTTCATTGTTTTAGCATTGAATTCTTGAACAACATTCCAATGGTGCATCCGCATTAACTTATAATATCTCTATATATAAATAGAACTAGACAGACTGGCCTTTTATTACATCGAGCAACTTAGAAGTACTTTTTGGATTTGAGTTTAACTGTCTGTTGATTTGTTTGTGAGTTTTTTTGAATTTCTGACATTTGACGTAACATTTGAAATATCTTAGTTAAATGTGGTATATAGGCGTGGCTGGATAGAGGGACAAATTCGAATTAGACATCGACATACTAAGATAATATTTATAAAAGAAACCTTTACTTTTTGATATATAACTAGTAAAATTCGTCTATCTACTGGATGAAGGAATTTTCAAACTTTACTAAGCGAATGTGCAATATTTTATTATATTAACTTTGATATCATATTATTAGAAGAAGTGGTGTAGAATGTTAGAAATTTGATTCAAATCGATCATAACACTGTTTTTTGTTCTGTATTTTTCTGCTTCTTCATCGTCTGTTCACTTGTTTGATTTTTTCTACTCGTTTTGTATGATATTTCTAAAATCTGTTTTTGAAGTTTAAGTCAACATAAAAAGTCAAAGTAATTTTTAGTTTAATCGGAAATTTTCCATAGTTAAGAAGGAAAACGATATTCTCTGGGATTTATAAATTATAAAATTGAACCCGTTGTTGCTGTGTCTTAAATCGCTACTCATCAAAAGTATATTCATTATTCTTCAAAATTAAATTCAAAATAAATATATATGTTTAGTATTTTTATATTTGTATACGAGAGCAAAGCCAATCAAAATAGCATAAAGACATCCCCACTTTGCATATCCATATTTTTACTGAATGCTACATAATGTATTCATAAATTGCTTCATTTCTTTTTGATTTTTTTAGATCATCATTATATACGCGTAGAGTTTACGATCAAAACTTTCTTATTAAGTTATAAACGTCAATTTACATTAATTAGGATCTTTGGTTCATATCAAAATGTGCGGGAAGTTTAAATCCTTTGAGAAAAATGAAGAATTCTGTTTTTTGATATTTGTATTTGATTTTCTAATTTACTTTTCAATTATGTGACGCTTTTTTTTGTTTGCACGTGCATTTTTGTACTTTTTGTTTTGTGTGCAAAAATATTTAGTCGATTTAATGTAATTTATTTAGATATGATTTGATCTTATATAAATATGATATATTTTTGTAATATTTAAAATATAGCATAACAAATTCGAGCAATGCGTTGTTATATTAACTAAATAAGGAGTTAGCACATGAAGTGGAATATTTGCGTAGAAGTTTGCACAAAAAACAAACGGAAATTATACAACTAAAAAGGGAATATTTTCAAGAGCGGGCAGCCAAAGTATTATTAAAAAGGAAGTTCCAATGTGCCCTAGAGGAACTGCAAGAAGTTTGTACAAAAAAATGTTTTATGAAAATTAAGCAAATTTTGCAGAAATATAAAAAGCATTATGATTGTAATGATAGTGACTTTGGCTGTGATAGCTCTGTAAAGCGTAATAACAGACATTGTAATGTGACAGCAAAGCCGTTTAGTGATACGTTGCAACAATCCCCTTCCAGAATAAGTAATACCTTTGATAGCCATTCTGATTCAATTACTAGTACTGGTGATGATGCACTAGAAATAGGATGGGAATGTGCAGCGAATGCACCATTGAATAATTATAAAGAGACGCAACCGAAAAATTTATTATACCAAGAAAATGGTCCTGCATCTGTGGAGGTTGAGGACCAGAGACTTTATAGGCGCATTACCATGATTATGTATGAAGACAACCAAGAAACTAATGATGTTGCACCTCAGAAGACATCAGATGAAGCCAGTAAAAGTGTGTGCAAACTGAAAAACGATGATCACTGTATGAAGATAGCAGAAATTATAATTGAAACTTATGAGAAAGAGAATAAGCAACCCAAAACAAAAATCAAACATGAAAATCAAACATCAAAAGTAGATGTAAAATCACGTTATGGGTGTGTTACAGAGCGAAGATGTAATATTATTTCTCAGCCAAAGGTTACAACTTTAAAAGTACCGTCACCTCCACCTTCATTAAAAGATATACATTTGTCAGGTAAAATGCTTTTGTACGTACTGATATTATAGAGAATAAAAAAATTGTAATCGACCGGAACTGACTTTCCAAGTAGCATACATAAAATTTTTTATTGTGGATGTGATTACGAAGTCGGAAGAATCTGCAACTAGAAGAAACAGATAGCATGATTTGTAAAATTTGGTATATGAAATGAGGCTCAAAGATCTGAAGCAAATTTTAAGTAATTACTGAGTGTGTCAAATACCTACTCCGAATCGATTTGCTTGGACAAATATTTAAAATTGCTAATTTTTTGGCTATTGAGTATCTGGAAAAAAAGTTTTGTATTAAGAGTGGTAAAGATGGTCCGATTTTAATTTTGTTTTGGATGCAACCACAATTACCTATTAAATATCACTAATTACTAAAAAGACTCAAAAATTGCAACATATAGCTCGTTAAAAAATTTGTGTATACAGATGAGCAGAAACAAGATGAGATAAATCTATTCTGACTGCTATCCTGCTTAGATCAATATCAAAAAATCTGGATCTACTTCAAGTTATGGGCATACAAAAATAATTTATCACACATTTTTTTCTTTTGAATTTTATTAACAATTATTCGTTCCTTTCTTTATGTAAATAAATAGCTTGTAGATCGCCGCAGTTTTGTCCAAGTGAAATAAGTTACAGTATAGGGTTCGAGTTTGTTGATTCGCTTCAGTATAATGGAACAACAACAACCATACCAATAACGACGATGGATATGACGACAACAACTAATAGGGCACCATTACAAGGATTTGATCAAAATAATATGGTTACTAGACCGAGTCGTCGCTGTAAACCAATAAATTTAAAGGAGCCCAGCCTTGTAAGAAAATTACGAAATGACTCCTAAATTATAAGAAGAGGAACGAAATGAAAGAGAACCAAAAGAGAAAATAAATATGTAAATATGTATACAAAAGCAGAATAATGCAGGCTGACTAAAAATGAATTTCGCAAAAGTGATTTTTTAAACCAGGAAAAATGGGACCGAAATAAAGCATTTATACAACTAGTATTTCATACTTCATTTCATGTATACAAGGTATGATAATAATAATGGAAATTTATATATATATTCGAAGAATTACAATAATATATCAAAGGTTAAGACGCTTCAATCACGATTGCATTGAATTTTTTTATATTGGACTTTTATTACACTCTTAAATACATTAATAATAACAACTGTTATTTACAAATAAATATTTAAAAGAATATGCGATACCACCTGCGCTACTGAACTCTGTATCGCTTTATCAATGCTGGTCAAGTTACTATTGGTGAATTTTAACAGAATTTGCTATTTATACGTTTAATGATTTCCGAACCATAATGATTATTCCTATTATAACATATTCTTTTTAAAGTTGTATGAGAAAAATTTACGAAATTTACAAATTTGGATATTTTTCATAGAGAAGCCATTCAAAGTATGGGTCAAATTTGACGGATTGGTTTTATCAAAAAATTTTTCAAAATTTTCTATTTTGCAATTTTTTAACGACTATATAATAATCTGCTCTGACCTCATGATATGTTGCCGTTTGGAAAATTATGCCGATGCTTCCGAATAATTCTCGACTTATATATATTTTCACAATCAACTTCTTACTTTAGCTGAGCAATCATCGTTTGTTTTGAGAAATGTTATAGGAAAGATTTGTTATTTTAAGAGTTAAATTAATCCCACTTAGTTGGCTTCGATAGGTTCCTAATTAAAATCAGGAAAAAATAAAACCCAAAATTGATAATCCTTTATATGTAATAAATTTCCTCAAAATAAGTCATTATATAGAGAGAAGTTGTAGAAATGGCCCATTCACACACATAAATATTATGTAAATACTATTTAAATATCGCTAATATCGCAGTCTTTATTCTGTTATACCAAAATTATATAGATAAATAGCCTTAATTCGAATTGAACTTTAAAAGTATATGCAAAAATTGGACCATCACAATGAGATAATTCTTACAGATTTTATATATCCATATTATGCTCATTTTATTCTAAGATCTTTTCACGCATGCACACGTATCACAAATGGTGTAAAGTATAAGAAATCCGTACTCATAAAAGCCCGTATATGCTAAATATCTAAAGAGAAACATCTGTTCTAGTTGTAAGATGTTCTATAAGCAGAAGAAATATGTGACCTTTCATCAAGGCGCAAGGGCAACAATAAAAAAAATTCTCAAGAAGGATAAAAACAATAATATTCAAAGAGATTTGTTTCTATAAGTTATACATAAACAAACAAAGGCTTATTGTTATAATTAATTATTTCCATTTGCATAGATCCACCTGTTTGGACCAAATGTGCTTGCTTGTTAGTTCAATTACAATTAATTATTGTTTTCAATGTGTTTTATCTTTCCCCTCTCTTTCCTTCTTTTTTGGTTAATGACTTTTAAACTGGCCACTCTCATGGTTTCTGTTTTATATATCACGAGTGCTTACCCGATGCCAGCAGAGCTCATTATTGTAGCGGCATAGAAATAGATCGACGTCATGTACGTGTCGATTATTCAATTACTGAAAGGCCGCATACACCAATGCCTGGGGTTTATAAAGGACGTGCCACAAGGTAATTTGGTATAATGAAAATATTGTATTGAAACAGGTCGGGATGCATAGTGGAAATGAAATGCGCTGTGTGAACTTACTGAACAAGATAATCATGAATTTCGTTGCATTATTTAATATAATTTTTTTAGAATTCTACGTCAAAAATATCGTAAGCATTCAGCACGCCGCTCTCCTTCGCCACCCCCATCTTCACATTCAAAATATAGTACAACGGCACATAATTCTCATCGTCGATGTTATTATTATCGTGATGAACGTGTCAGTAGCTATTCCATTTCACCACGTACGTTTATTTATATATACATATAAAGTTTACTTTTCTTCCAATCTTAAATATTTTTAATTCTCTATTTTGCAGGTCATTCACGTCATTAATAGCAACGTTCCTCTTTATCTCATTTTATTTTATCTTATCTCACCTTACCTTGAGTCGTGTTCTTTCGTCTTATGTTTCTTTAATATTTCGTTTTTAATTTACAAAAGTTTCATTGTGTGTGAATTTGAATGAGCTTGTAAATTGTTTAAAAAATAATAGCTTTTTTTTGTTTTGTTTTGTTTAATTCGTTAATTTAAATCTTATATGAAACGACTATTTTGTGATATTTATTTATTATTATTTTTAATTTGTACCATTGATAGTTGTTTCTGTTTTTTTTCTTTTCCTTCGTTTTTCTCGTTGGTTTTATGGCAAGATTTGAATTTTAATTTCAATTTCATATTAAACGTTATTAGACACACTCATTTATATTGTTCATTGTATATTATAATTAATAATTCTAGAATTATATTAAATTTATAATTTCGATTAATATTATTAATTTTTTTTTTAATTCATAAAATATATATGTGATATTGTGTTGTATTGTGATGTCCTTCTTGTGTACTACATTGTATTACAAACACTGAATTTCAATTCAAGCATCATGCAACGCAATAATTACTTATTATTTATTATTTTATTTTTTTAATATAATTGTTTTAGCATTTTTCTTTCTATTGAAGTATTATAACAAACCATTATTTCGTTTTTTGTTTTTTTTTCTCTTTTTAAAATTATAATTGAATTCTTAGAATTTGAATTAATTAAGAAATTACAAAAAAATGACATTGCCGTTTTGTTTTTGGAATGTTTTAAAAATAATATCTGGGGAATGATGTTGAACTGAGAGAAATGTTGTAACTAAATCGATTCAGTAAGGTGGGGTATATTCGATATCATTAATTGATTAATACACCAATCAATTATACCAAATGAAAAAGAAATTTTCTCTAAGATTCTCTTCATTTATTATGAATTTTTTTTGGTTTGCACTTTTTTACATAGAGAAATATGTGCTTGTCCTTTCTGGGTTATATCGTAATATTTTACGACAAATTGTGCTTTCCCATAATATACTTTCGTTTTGTTTTTATTTCTTTTTGTTTTCCTTTTTATTTCAATTTAAAGTATACAACATATTAAAAGTGAATGAATGAACAATAAATTATGTGATCCTATTTTTTTTCGTTTATTTCGTTTAATTTTTTAATTGTATGTTTACTGTGTTTACAATAATAAATGAATTGTTGAAATGTCTCATTTTCTTGTTTTCATTGTTTTAGTATTGAATTCTTGAACAACATTCCAATGGTGCATCCGCATTAACTTATAATATCTCTATATATAAATAGAACTAGACAGACTGGCCTTTTATTACATCGAGCAACTTAGAAGTACTTTTTGGATTTTAGTTTAACTGTCTGTTGATTTGTTTGTGAGTTTTTTTGAATTTCTGACATTTGACGTAACATTTGAAATATCTTATTTAAATGTGGTATATAGGCGTGGCTGGATAGAGGGACAAATTCGAATTAGACATCGACATACTAAGATAATATTTATAAAAGAAACCTTTACTTTTTGATATATAACTAGTAAAATTCGTCTATCTACTGGATGAAGGAATTTTCAAACTTTACTAAGCGAATGTGCAATATTTTATTATATTAACTTTGATATCATTATTAGAAGAAGTGGTGTAGAGTGTTAGAAATTTGATTCAAATCGATCATAACACTGTTTTTTGTTCTGTATTTTTCTGCTTCCTCATCGTCTGTTCACTTGTTTGATTTTTTCTACTCGTTTTGTATGATATTTCTAAAATCTGTTTTTGAAGTTTAAGTCAACATAAAAAGTCAAAGTAATTTTTAGTTTAATCGGAAATTTTCCATAGTTAAGAAGGAAAACGATATTCTCTGGGATTTATAAATTATAAAATTGAACCCGTTGTTGCTGTGTCTTAAATCGCTACTCATCAAAAGTATATTCATTATTCTTCAAAATTAAATTCAAAATAAATATATATGTTTAGTATTTTTATATTTGTATACGAGAGCAAAGCCAATCAAAATAGCATAAAGACATCCCCACTTTGCATATCCATATTTTTACTGAATGCTACATAATGTATTCATAAATTGCTTCATTTCTTTTTGATTTTTTTAGATCATCATTATATACGCGTAGAGTTTACGATCAAAACTTTCTTATTAAGTTATAAACGTCAATTTACATTAATTAGGATCTTTGGTTCATATCAAAATGTGCGGGAAGTTTAAATCCTTTGAGAAAAATGAAGAATTCTGTTTTTTGATATTTTGTATTCTAATTTACTTTTCAATTATGTGACGCTTTTTTTTGTTTGCACGTGCATTTTTGTACTTTTTGTTTTGTGTGAAAAAATATTTAGTCGATTTAATGTAATTTATTTAGATATGATTTGATCTTATATAAATATGATATATTTTTGTAATATTTAAAATATAGCATAACAAATTCGAGCAATGCGTTGTTATATTAAGCTAAATAAGGAGTTAGCACATGAAGTGGAATATTTGCGTAGAAGTTTGCACAAAAAACAAACGGAAATTATACAACTAAAAAGGGAATATTTTCAAGAGCGGGCAGCCAAAGTATTATTAAAAAGGAAGTTCCAATGTGCCCTAGAGGAACTGCAAGAAGTTTGTACAAAAAAATGTTTTATGAAAATTAAGCAAATTTTGCAGAAATATAAAAAGCATTATGATTGTAATGATAGTGACTTTGGCTGTGATAGCTCTGTAAAGCGTAATAACAGACATTGTAATGTGACAGCAAAGCCGTTTAGTGATACGTTGCAACAATCCCCTTCCAGAATAAGTAATACCTTTGATAGCCATTCTGATTCAATTACTAGTACTGGTGATGATGCACTAGAAATAGGATGGGAATGTGCAGCGAATACACCATTGAATAATTATAAAGAGACGCAACCGAAAAATTTATTATACCAAGAAAATGGTCCTGCATCTGTAGAGGTTGAGGACCAGAGACTTTATAGGCGCATTACCATGATTATGTATGAAGACAACCAAGAAACAAATGATGTTGCACCTCAGAAGACATCAGATGAAGCCAGTAAAAGTGTGTGCAAACTGAAAAACGATGATCACTGTATGAAGATGGCAGAAATTAGTATTGAAACTTATGAGAAAGAGAATAAGCAACCCAAAACAAAAATCAAACATGAAAATCAAACATCAAAAATAGATGTAAAATCACGTTATGGGTGTGTTACAGAGCGAAGATGTAATATTATTTCTCAGCCAAAGGTTACAACTTTAAAAGTACCGTCACCTCCACCTTCATTAAAAGATATACATTTGTCAGGTAAAATGCTTTTGTACGTACTGATATTATAGAGAATAAAAAAATTGTAATCGACCGGAACTGACTTTCCAAGTAGCATACATAACATTGTTTATTGTGGATGTGATTACGAAGTCGGAAGAATCTGCAACTAGAAGAAACAGATAGCATGATTTGTAAAATTTGGTATATGAAATGAGGCTCAAAGATCTGAACCAAATTTTAAGTAATTACTGAGTGTGTCAAATGCCTACTCCGAATCGATTTGCTTGGACAAATATTTAAAATTGCTAATTTTTTGGCTATTGAGTATCTGGAAAAAAAGTTTTGTATTAAGAGTGGTAAAGATGGTCCGATTTTAATTTTGTTTTGGATGCAACCACAATTACCTACTAAATATCATTAATTACTAAAAAGACTCAAAAATTGCAACATATAGCTCGTTAAAAAATTTGTGTATACAGATGAGCAGAAACAAGATGAGATAAATCTATTCTGACTGCTATCCTGCTTAGATCAATATCAAAAAATCTGGGTCTACTTCAAGTTATGGGCATACAAAAATAATTTATCACACATTTTTTTCTTTTGAATTTTATTAACAATTATTCGTTCCTTTCTTTATGTAAATAAATAGCTTGTAGATCGCCGCAGTTTTGTCCAAGTGAAATAAGTTGCAGTATACCATTCGAGTTTGTTGATTCGCTTCAGTATAATGGAACAACAACAACCATACCAATAACGACGATGGATATGACGACAACAACTAATAGGGCACCATTACAAGGATTTGATCAAAATAATATGGTTACTAGACCGAGTCGTCGCTGTAAACCAATAAATTTAAAGGAGCCCAGCCTTGTAAGAAAATTACGAAATGACTCCTAAATTATAAGAAGAGGAACGAAATGAAAGAGAACCAAAAGAGAAAATAAATATGTAAATATGTATACAAAAGCAGAATAATGCAGGCTGACTAAAAATGAATTTCGCAAAAGTGATTTTTTAAACCAGGAAAAATGGGACCGAAATAAAGCATTTATACAACTAGTATTTCATACTTCATTTCATGTATACAAGGTATGATAATAATAATGGAAATTTATATATATATTCGAAAAATTACAATAATATATCAAAGGTTAAGACGCTTCAATAACGATTGCAATGAATTTTTTTATATTGGACTTTTATTACACTCTTAAATACATTAATAATAACAACTGTTATTTACAAATAAATATTTAAAAGAATATGCGATACCACCTGCGCTACTGAACTCTGTATCGCTTTATCAATGCTGGTCAAGTTACTATTGGTGAATTTTAACAGAATTTGCTATTTATACGTTTAATGATTTCCGAACCATAATGATTATTCCTATTATAACATATTCTTTTTAAAGTTGTATGAGAAAAATTTACGAAATTTACAAATTTGGATATTTTTCATAGAGAAGCCATTCAAAGTATGGGTCAAATTTGATGGATTGGTTTTATCAAAAAATTTTTCAAAATTTTCTATTTTGCAATTTTTTAACGACTATTTAATAATCTGCTCTGACCTCATGATATGTTGCCGTTTGGAAAATTATGCCGATGCTTCCGAATAATTTCGACTTATATATATTTTCACAATCAATTTCTTACTTTAGCTGAGCAATCATCGTTTGTTTTGAGAAATGTTATAGGAAAGATTTGTTATTTTAGGAGTTAAATTAATCCCAATTAGTTGGCTTCGATAGGTTCCTAATTAAAATCAGGAAAAAATAAAACCCAAAATTGATAATCCTTTATATGTAATAAATTTCTTCAAAATAAGTCATTATATAGAGAGAAGTTGTAAAAATGGCCCATTCACACACATAAATATTATGTAAATACTATTTAAATATCGCTAATATCGCAGTCTTTATTCTGTTATACCAAAATTATATAGATAAATAGCCTTAATTCGAATTGAACTTTAAAAGTATATGAAAAAATTGGACCATCACAATGAGATAAGGTTATCTCTAATTCTTACAGATTTTATATATCCATATTATGCTCATTTTATTCTAAGATCTTTTCACGCATGCACACGTATCACAAATGGTGTAAAGTATAAGAAATCCGTACTCATAAAAGCCCGTATATGCTAAATATCTAAAGAGAAACATCTGTTCTAGTTGTAAGATGTTCTATAAGCAGAAGAAATATGTGACCTTTCATCAAGGCGCAAGGGCAACAATAAAAAAATTCTCAAGAAGGATAAAAACAATAATATTCAAAGAGATTTGTTTCTATAAGTTATACATAAACAAACAAAGGCTTATTGTTATAATTAATTATTACCATTTGCATAGATCCACCTGTTTGGACCAAATGTGCTTGCTTGTTAGTTCAATTAAAATTAATTATTGTTTTCAATGTGTTTTATCTTTCCCCTCTCTTTCCTTCTTTTTTGGTTAATGACTTTTAGACTGGCCACTCTCATGGTTTCTGTTTTATATATCACGAGTGTTTAGCCGATGCCAGCAGAGCTCGTTATTATTGTAGCGGCATAGAAATAGATCGACGTCATGTACGTGTTTATTTTTCAATTACTGAAAGGCCGCATACACTAATGCCTGGGGTTTATAAAGGACGTGCCACAAGGTAAATTGGTATAATGAAAATATTGTATTGAAACAGGTCGGGATGCATAGTGGAAATGAAATGCGCTGAACAAGATAATCATGAATTTCGTTGCATTATTTAATATAATTTTTTTAGAATTCTACGTCAAAAATATCGTAAGCATTCAGCACGCCGCTCTCCTTCGCCACCCCCATCTTCACATTCAAAATATAGTACAACGGCACATAATTCTCATCGTCGATGTTATTATTATCGTGATGAACGTAGCAGTAGCTATTCCATTTCACCACGTACGTTTATTTATATATACATATAAAGTTTACTTTTCTTCCAATCTTAAATATTTTTAATTCTCTATTTTGCAGGTCATTCACGTCATTAATAGCAACGTTCCTCTTTATCTCATTTTATTTTATCTTATCTCACCTTACCTTGAGTCGTGTTCTTTCGTCTTATGTTTCTTTAATATTTCGTTTTTAATTTACAAAAGTTTCATTGTGTGTGAATTTGAGTGAGCTTGTAAATTGTTTGAAAAATAATAGCTTTTTTTTGTTTTGTTTTGTTTAATTCGTTAATTTAAATCTTATATGAAACGACTATTTTGTGATATTTATTTATTATTATTTTTAATTTGTACCATTGATAGTTGTTTCTGTTTTTTTTCTTTTCCTTCGTTTTTCTCGTTGGTTTTATGGCAAGATTTGAATTTTAATTTCAATTTCATATTAAACGTTATTAGACACACTCATTTATATTGTTCATTGTATATTATAATTAATAATTCTAGAATTATATTAAATTTATAATTTCGATTAATATTATTAATTTTTTTTTTAATTCATAAAATATATATGTGATATTGTGTTGTATTGTGATGTCCCTCTTGTGTACTACATTGTATTACAAACACTGAATTTCAGTTCAAGCATCATGCAACGCAATAATTACACACATTATTTATTATTTTAATTTTTTTAATATAATTGTTTTAGCATTTTTCTTTCTATTGAAGTATTATAACAAACCATTATTTCGTTTTTTGTTTTTTTTTCTCTTTTAAAAATTATAATTGAATTCTTAGAATTTGAATTAATTAAGAAATTACAAAAAAATGACATTGCCGTTTTGTTTTTGGAATGTTTTAAAAATAATATCTGAGGAATGATGTTGAACTGAGAGAAATGTTGTAACTAAATCGATTCAGTAAGGTGGGGTATATTCGATATCATTAATTGATTAATACACCAATCAATTATACCAAATGAAAAAGAAATTTTCTCTAAGATTCTCTTCATTTATTATGAATTTTTTTTGGTTTGCACTTTTTTACATAGAGAAATATGTGCTTGTCCTTTCTGGGTTATATCGTAATATTTTACGACAAATTGTGCTTTCCCATAATATACTTTCGTTTTGTTTTTATTTCTTTTTGTTTTCCTTTTTATTTCAATTTAAAGTATACAACATATTAAAAGTGAATGAATGAACAATAAATTATGTGATCCTATTTTTTTTTCGTTAATTTCGTTTAATTTTTTAATTGTATGTTTACTGTGTTTACAATAATAAATGAATTGTTGAAATGTCTCATTTTCTTGTTTTCATTGTTTTAGCATTGAATTCTTGAACAACATTCCAATGGTGCATCCGCATTAACTTATAATATCTCTATATATAAATAGAACTAGACAGACTGGCCTTTTATTACATCGAGCAACTTAGAAGTACTTTTTGGATTTGAGTTTAACTGTCTGTTGATTTGTTTGTGAGTTTTTTTGAATTTCTGACATTTGACGTAACATTTGAAATATCTTAGTTAAATGTGGTATATAGGCGTGGCTGGATAGAGGGACAAATTCGAATTAGACATCGACATACTAAGATAATATTTATAAAAGAAACCTTTACTTTTTGATATATAACTAGTAAAATTCGTCTATCTACTGGATGAAGGAATTTTCAAACTTTACTAAGCGAATGTGCAATATTTTATTATATTAACTTTGATATCATTATTAGAAGAAGTGGTGTAGAATGTTAGAAATTTGATTCAAATCGATCATAACACTGTTTTTTGTTCTGTATTTTTCTGCTTCCTCATCGTCTGTTCACTTGTTTGATTTTTTCTACTCGTTTTGTATGATATTTCTAAAATCTGTTTTTGAAGTTTAAGTCAACATAAAAAGTCAAAGTAATTTTTAGTTTAATCGGAAATTTTCCATAGTTAAGAAGGAAAACGATATTCTCTGGGATTTATAAATTATAAAATTGAACCCGTTGTTGCTGTGTCTTAAATCGCTACTCATCAAAAGTATATTCATTATTCTTCAAAATTAAATTCAAAATAAATATATATGTTTAGTATTTTTATATTTGTATACGAGAGCAAAGCCAATCAAAATAGCATAAAGACATCCCCACTTTGCATATCCATATTTTTACTGAATGCTACATAATGTATTCATAAATTGCTTCATTTCTTTTTGATTTTTTTAGATCATCATTATATACGCGTAGAGTTTACGATCAAAACTTTCTTATTAAGTTATAAACGTCAATTTACATTAATTAGGATCTTTGGTTCATATCAAAATGTGCGGGAAGTTTAAATCCTTTGAGAAAAATGAAGAATTCTGTTTTTTGATATTTTGTATTCTAATTTACTTTTCAATTATGTGACGCTTTTTTTTGCGCGTGCCTTTTTGTACTTTTTGTTTTGTGTGAAAAAATATTTAGTCGATTTAATGTAATTTATTTAGATATGATTTGATCTTATATAAATATGATATATTTTTGTAATATTTAAAATATAGCATAACAAATTCGAGCAATGCGTTGTTATATTAAACTAAATAAGGAGTTAGCACATGAAGTGGAATATTTGCGTAGAAGTTTGCACAAAAAGCAAACGGAAATTATACAACTAAAAAGGGAATATTTTCAAGAGCGGGCAGCCAAAGTATTATTAAAAAGGAAGTTCCAATGTGCCCTAGAGGAACTGCAAGAAGTTTGTACAAAAAAATGTTTTATGAAAATTAAGCAAATTTTGCAGAAATATAAAAAGCATTATGATTGTAATGATAGTGACTTTGGCTGTGATAGCTCTGTAAAGCGTAATAACAGACATTGTAATGTGACAGCAAAGCCGTTTAGTGATACGTTGCAACAATCCCCTTCCAGAATAAGTAATACCTTTGATAGCCATTCTGATTCAATTACTAGTACTGGTGATGATGCACTAGAAATAGGATGGGAATGTGCAGCGAATACACCATTGGATAATTATAAAGAGACGCAACCGAAAAATTTATTATACCAAGAAAATGGTCCTGCATCTGTGGAGGTTGAGGACCAGAGACTTTATAGGCGCATTACCATGATTATGTATGAAGACAACCAAGAAACAAATGATGTTGCACCTCAGAAGACATCAGATGAAGCCAGTAAAAGTGTGTGCAAACTGAAAAACGATGATCACTGTATGAAGATGCAGAAATTAGTATTGAAACTTATGAGAAAGAGAATAAGCAACCCAAAACAAAAATCAAACATGAAAATCAAACATCAAAAATAGATGTAAAATCACGTTATGGGTGTGTTACAGAGCGAAGATGTAATATTATTTCTCAGCCAAAGGTTACAACTTTAAAAGTACCGTCACCTCCACCTTCATTAAAAGATATACATTTGTCAGGTAAAATGCTTTTGTACGTACTGATATTATAGAGAATAAAAAAATTGTAATCGACCGGAACTGACTTTCCAAGTAGCATACATAACATTGTTTATTGTGGATGTGATTACGAAGTCGGAAGAATCTGCAACTAGAAGAAACAGATAGCATGATTTGTAAAATTTGGTATATGAAATGAGGCTCAAAGATCTGAACCAAATTTTAAGTAATTACTGAGTGTGTCAAATGCCTACTCCGAATCGATTTGCTTGGACAAATATTTAAAATTGCTAATTTTTTGGCTATTGAGTATCTGGAAAAAAAGTTTTGTATTAAGAGTGGTAAAGATGGTCCGATTTTAATTTTGTTTTGGATGCAACCACAATTACCTACTAAATATCATTAATTACTAAAAAGACTCAAAAATTGCAACATATAGCTCGTTAAAAAATTTGTGTATACAGATGAGCAGAAACAAGATGAGATAAATCTATTCTGACTGCTATCCTGCTTAGATCAATATCAAAAAATCTGGGTCTACTTCAAGTTATGGGCATACAAAAATAATTTATCACACATTTTTTTCTTTTGAATTTTATTAACAATTATTCGTTCCTTTCTTTATGTAAATAAATAGCTTGTAGATCGCCGCAGTTTTGTCCAAGTGAAATAAGTTGCAGTATACCATTCGAGTTTGTTGATTCGCTTCAGTATAATGGAACAACAACAACCATACCAATAACGACGATGGATATGACGACAACAACTAATAGGGCACCATTACAAGGATTTGATCAAAATAATATGGTTACTAGACCGAGTCGTCGCTGTAAACCAATAAATTTAAAGGAGCCCAGCCTTGTAAGAAAATTACGAAATGACTCCTAAATTATAAGAAGAGGAACGAAATGAAAGAGAACCAAAAGAGAAAATAAATATGTAAATATGTATACAAAAGCAGAATAATGCAGGCTGACTAAAAATGAATTTCGCAAAAGTGATTTTTTAAACCAGGAAAAATGGGACCGAAATAAAGCATTTATACAACTAGTATTTCATACTTCATTTCATGTATACAAGGTATGATAATAATAATGGAAATTTATATATATATTCGAAAAATTACAATAATATATCAAAGGTTAAGACGCTTCAATAACGATTGCATTGAATTTTTTTATATTGGACTTTTATTACACTCTTAAATACATTAATAATAACAACTGTTATTTACAAATAAATATTTAAAAGTATATGCGATACCACCTGCGCTACTGAACTCTGTATCGCTTTATCAATGCTGGTCAAGTTACTATTGGTGAATTTTAACAGAATTTGCTATTTATACGTTTAATGATTTCCGAACCATAATGATTATTCCTATTATAACATATTCTTTTTAAAGTTGTATGAGAAAAATTTACGAAATTTACAAATTTGGATATTTTTCATAGAGAAGCCATTCAAAGTATGGGTCAAATTTGATGGATTGGTTTTATCAAAAAATTTTTCAAAATTTTCTATTTTGCAATTTTTTAACGACTATTTAATAGTCTGCTCTGACCTCATGATATGTTGCCGTTTGGAAAATTATGCCGATGCTTCCGAATAATTTTCGACTTATATATATTTTCACAATCAATTTCTTACTTTAGCTGAGCAATCATCGTTTGTTTTGAGAAATGTTATAGGAAAGATTTGTTATTTTAGGAGTTAAATTAATCCCACTTAGTTGGCTTCGATAGGTTCCTAATTAAAATCAGGAAAAAATAAAACCCAAAATTGATAATCCTTTATATGTAATAAATTTCTTCAAAATAAGTCATTATATAGAGAGAAGTTGTAAAAATGGCCCATTCACACACATAAATATTATGTAAATACTATTTAAATATCGCTAATATCGCAGTCTTTATTCTGTTATACCAAAATTATATAGATAAATAGCCTTAATTCGAATTGAACTTTAAAAGTATATGAAAAAATTGGACCATCACAATGAGATAAGGTTATCTCTAATTCTTACAGATTTTATATATCCATATTATGCTCATTTTATTCTAAGATCTTTTCACGCATGCACACGTATCACAAATGGTGTAAAGTATAAGAAATCCGTACTCATAAAAGCCCGTATATGCTAAAATCTAAAGAAAACATCTGTTCTAGTTGTAAGATGTTCTATAAGCAGAAGAAATATGTGACCTTTCATCAAGGCGCAAGGGCAACAATAAAAAAAATTCTCAAGAAGGATAAAAACAATAATATTCAAAGAGATTTGTTTCTATAAGTTATACATAAACAAACAAAGGCTTATTGTTATAATTAATTATTACCATTTGCATAGATCCACCTGTTTGGACCAAATGTGCTTGCTTGTTAGTTCAATTAAAATTAATTATTGTTTTCAATGTGTTTTATCTTTCCCCTCTCTTTCCTTCTTTTTTGGTTAATGACTTTTAGACTGGCCACTCTCATGGTTTCTGTTTTATATATCACGAGTGTTTAGCTGATGCCAGCAGAGCTCGTTATTATTGTAGCGGCATAGAAATAGATCGACGTCATGTACGTGTTTATTTTTCAATTACTGAAAGGCCGCATACACTAATGCCTGGGGTTTATAAAGGACGTGCCACAAGGTAAATTGGTATAATGAAAATATTGTATTGAAACAGGTCGGGATGCATAGTGGAAATGAAATGCGCTGTGTGAACTTACTGAACAAGATAATCATGAATTTCGTTGCATTATTTAATATAATTTTTTTAGAATTCTACGTCAAAAATATCGTAAGCATTCAGCACGCCGCTCTCCTTCGCCACCCCCATCTTCACATTCAAAATATAGTACAACGGCACATAATTCTCATCGTCGATGTTATTATTATCGTGATGAACGTAGCAGTAGCTATTCCATTTCACCACGTCATTCACGTCATTAATAGCAACGTTCCTCTTTATCTCATTTTATTTTATCTTATCTCACCTTACCTTGAGTCGTGTTCTTTCGTCTTATGTTTCTTTAATATTTCGTTTTTAATTTACAAAAGTTTCATTGTGTGTGAATTTGAGTGAGCTTGTAAATTGTTTGAAAAATAATAGCTTTTTTTTTGTTTTGTTTTGTTTAATTCGTTAATTTAAATCTTATATGAAACGACTATTTTGTGATATTTATTTATTATTATTTTTAATTTGTACCATTGATAGTTGTTTCTGTTTTTTTTCTTTTCCTTCGTTTTTCTCGTTGGTTTTATGGCAAGATTTGAATTTTAATTTAAATTTCATATTAAACGTTATTAGACACACTCATTTATATTGTTCATTGTATATTATAATTAATAATTCTAGAATTATATTAAATTTATAATTTCGATTAATATTATTAATTTTTTTTTAATTCATAAAATTTATATGTGATATTGTGTTGTATTGTGATGTCCCTCTTGTGTACTACATTGTATTACAAACACTGAATTTCAGTTCAAGCATCATGCAACGCAATAATTACACACATTATTTATTATTTTAATTTTTTTAATATAATTGTTTTAGCATTTTTCTTTCTATTGAAGTATTATAACAAACCATTATTTCGTTTTTTGTTTTTTTTTTCTCTTTTTAAAATTATAATTGAATTCTTAGAATTTGAATTAATTAAGAAATTACAAAAAAATGACATTGCCGTTTTGTTTTTGGAATGTTTTAAAAATAATATCTGAGGAATGATGTTGAACTGAGAGAAATGTTGTAACTAAATCGATTCAGTAAGGTGGGGTATATTCGATATCATTAATTGATTAATACACCAATCAATTATACCAAATGAAAAAGAAATTTTCTCTAAGATTCTCTTCATTTATTATGAATTTTTTTTGGTTTGCACTTTTTTACATAGAGAAATATGTGCTTGTCCTTTCTGGGTTATATCGTAATATTTTACGACAAATTGTGCTTTCCCATAATATACTTTCGTTTTGTTTTTATTTCTTTTTGTTTTCCTTTTTATTTCAATTTAAAGTATACAACATATTAAAAGTGAATGAATGAACAATAAATTATGTGATCCTATTTTTTTTCGTTTATTTCGTTTAATTTTTTAATTGTATGTTTACTGTGTTTACAATAATAAATGAATTGTTGAAATGTCTCATTTTCTTGTTTTCATTGTTTTAGCATTGAATTCTTGAACAACATTCCAATGGTGCATCCGCATTAACTTATAATATCTCTATATATAAATAGAACTAGACAGACTGGCCTTTTATTACATCGAGCAACTTAGAAGTACTTTTTGGATTTGAGTTTAACTGTCTGTTGATTTGTTTGTGAGTTTTTTTGAATTTCTGACATTTGACGTAACATTTGAAATATCTTAGTTAAATGTGGTATATAGGCGTGGCTGGATAGAGGGACAAATTCGAATTAGACATCGACATACTAAGATAATATTTATAAAAGAAACCTTTACTTTTTGATATATAACTAGTAAAATTCGTCTATCTACTGGATGAAGGAATTTTCAAACTTTACTAAGCGAATGTGCAATATTTTATTATATTAACTTTGATATCATATTATTAGAAGAAGTGGTGTAGAATGTTAGAAATTTGATTCAAATCGATCATAACACTGTTTTTTGTTCTGTATTTTTCTGCTTCCTCATCGTCTGTTCACTTGTTTGATTTTTTCTACTCGTTTTGTATGATATTTCTAAAATCTGTTTTTGAAGTTTAAGTCAACATAAAAAGTCAAAGTAATTTTTAGTTTAATCGGAAATTTTCCATAGTTAAGAAGGAAAACGATATTCTCTGGGATTTATAAATTATAAAATTGAACCCGTTGTTGCTGTGTCTTAAATCGCTACTCATCAAAAGTATATTCATTATTCTTCAAAATTAAATTCAAAATAAATATATATGTTTAGTATTTTTATATTTGTATACGAGAGCAAAGCCAATCAAAATAGCATAAAGACATCCCCACTTTGCATATCCATATTTTTACTGAATGCTACATAATGTATTCATAAATTGCTTCATTTCTTTTTGATTTTTTTAGATCATCATTATATACGCGTAGAGTTTACGATCAAAACTTTCTTATTAAGTTATAAACGTCAATTTACATTAATTAGGATCTTTGGTTCATATCAAAATGTGCGGGAAGTTTAAATCCTTTGAGAAAAATGAAGAATTCTGTTTTTTGATATTTGTATTTGATTTTCTAATTTACTTTTCAATTATGTGACGCTTTTTTTTGTTTGCACGTGCATTTTTGTACTTTTTGTTTTGTGTGCAAAAATATTTAGTCGATTTAATGTAATTTATTTAGATATGATTTGATCTTATATAAATATGATATATTTTTGTAATATTTAAAATATAGCATAACAAATTCGAGCAATGCGTTGTTATATTAAGCTAAATAAGGAGTTAGCACATGAAGTGGAATATTTGCGTAGAAGTTTGCACAAAAAGCAAACGGAAATTATACAACTAAAAAGGGAATATTTTCAAGAGCGGGCAGCCAAAGTATTATTAAAAAGGAAGTTCCAATGTGCCCTAGAGGAACTGCAAGAAGTTTGTACAAAAAAATGTTTTATGAAAATTAAGCAAATTTTGCAGAAATATAAAAAGCATTATGATTGTAATGATAGTGACTTTGGCTGTGATAGCTCTGTAAAGCGTAATAACAGACATTGTAATGTGACAGCAAAGCCGTTTAGTGATACGTTGCAACAATCCCCTTCCAGAATAAGTAATACCTTTGATAGCCATTCTGATTCAATTACTAGTACTGGTGATGATGCACTAGAAATAGGATGGGAATGTGCAGCGAATACACCATTGGATAATTATAAAGAGACGCAACCGAAAAATTTATTATACCAAGAAAATGGTCCTGCATCTGTGGAGGTTGAGGACCAGAGACTTTATAGGCGCATTACCATGATTATGTATGAAGACAACCAAGAAACAAATGATGTTGCACCTCAGAAGACATCAGATGAAGCCAGTAAAAGTGTGTGCAAACTGAAAAACGATGATCACTGTATGAAGATGCCCGAAATTAGTATTGAAACTTATGAGAAAGAGAATAAGCAACCCAAAACAAAAATCAAACATGAAAATCAAACATCAAAAATAGATGTAAAATCACGTTATGGGTGTGTTACAGAGCGAAGATGTAATATTATTTCTCAGCCAAAGGTTACAACTTTAAAAGTACCGTCACCTCCACCTTCATTAAAAGATATACATTTGTCAGGTAAAATGCTTTTGTACGTACTGATATTATAGAGAATAAAAAAATTGTAATCGACCGGAACTGACTTTCCAAGTAGCATACATAACATTGTTTATTGTGGATGTGATTACGAAGTCGGAAGAATCTGCAACTAGAAGAAACAGATAGCATGATTTGTAAAATTTGGTATATGAAATGAGGCTCAAAGATCTGAACCAAATTTTAAGTAATTACTGAGTGTGTCAAATGCCTACTCCGAATCGATTTGCTTGGACAAATATTTAAAATTGCTAATTTTTTGGCTATTGAGTATCTGGAAAAAAAGTTTTGTATTAAGAGTGGTAAAGATGGTCCGATTTTAATTTTGTTTTGGATGCAACCACAATTACCTACTAAATATCATTAATTACTAAAAAGACTCAAAAATTGCAACATATAGCTCGTTAAAAAATTTGTGTATACAGATGAGCAGAAACAAGATGAGATAAATCTATTCTGACTGCTATCCTGCTTAGATCAATATCAAAAAATCTGGGTCTACTTCAAGTTATGGGCATACAAAAATAATTTATCACACATTTTTTTCTTTTGAATTTTATTAACAATTATTCGTTCCTTTCTTTATGTAAATAAATAGCTTGTAGATCGCCGCAGTTTTGTCCAAGTGAAATAAGTTGCAGTATACCATTCGAGTTTGTTGATTCGCTTCAGTATAATGGAACAACAACAACCATACCAATAACGACGATGGATATGACGACAACAACTAATAGGGCACCATTACAAGGATTTGATCAAAATAATATGGTTACTAGACCGAGTCGTCGCTGTAAACCAATAAATTTAAAGGAGCCCAGCCTTGTAAGAAAATTACGAAATGACTCCTAAATTATAAGAAGAGGAACGAAATGAAAGAGAACCAAAAGAGAAAATAAATATGTAAATATGTATACAAAAGCAGAATAATGCAGGCTGACTAAAAATGAATTTCGCAAAAGTGATTTTTTAAACCAGGAAAAATGGGACCGAAATAAAGCATTTATACAACTAGTATTTCATACTTCATTTCATGTATACAAGGTATGATAATAATAATGGAAATTTATATATATATTCGAAAAATTACAATAATATATCAAAGGTTAAGACGCTTCAATAACGATTGCAATGAATTTTTTTATATTGGACTTTTATTACACACTTAAATACATTAATAATAACAACTGTTATTTACAAATAAATATTTAAAAGTATATGCGATACCACCTGCGCTACTGAACTCTGTATCGCTTTATCAATGCTGGTCAGTTACTATTGGTGAATTTTAACAGAATTTGCTATTTATACGTTTAATGATTTCCGAACCATAATGATTATTCCTATTATAACATATTCTTTTTAAAGTTGTATGAGAAAAATTTACGAAATTTACAAATTTGGATATTTTTCATAGAGAAGCCATTCAAAGTATGGGTCAAATTTGATGGATTGGTTTTATCAAAAAATTTTTCAAAATTTTCTATTTTGCAATTTTTTAACGACTATTTAATAGTCGGCTCTGACCTCATGATATGTTGCCGTTTGGAAAATTATGCCGATGCTTCCGAATAATTTTCGACTTATATATATTTTCACAATCAATTTCTTACTTTAGCTGAGCAATCATCGTTTGTTTTGAGAAATGTTATAGGAAAGATTTGTTATTTTAGGAGTTAAATTAATCCCACTTAGTTGGCTTCAAAGGTTCCTAATTAAAATCAGGAAAAAATAAAACCCAAAATTGATAATCCTTTATATGTAATAAATTTCTTCAAAATAAGTCATTATATAGAGAGAAGTTGTAAAAATGGCCCATTCACACACATAAATATTATGTAAATACTATTTAAATATCGCTAATATCGCAGTCTTTATTCTGTTATACCAAAATTATATAGATAAATAGCCTTAATTCGAATTGAACTTTAAAAGTATATGAAAAAATTGGACCATCACAATGAGATAAGGTTATCTCTAATTCTTACAGATTTTATATATCCATATTATGCTCATTTTATTCTAAGATCTTTTCACGCATGCACACGTATCACAAATGGTGTAAAGTATAAGAAATCCGTACTCATAAAAGCCCGTATATGCTAAAAATCTAAAGTTGTAAGATGTTCTATAAGCAGAAGAAATATGTGACCTTTCATCAAGGCGCAAGGGCAACAATAAAAAAAATTCTCAAGAAGGATAAAAACAATAATATTCAAAGAGATTTGTTTCTATAAGTTATACATAAACAAACAAAGGCTTATTGTTATAATTAATTATTACCATTTGCATAGATCCACCTGTTTGGACCAAATGTGCTTGCTTGTTAGTTCAATTACAATTAATTATTGTTTTCAATGTGTTTTATCTTTCCCCTCTCTTTCCTTCTTTTTTGGTTAATGACTTTTAGACTGGCCACTCTCATGGTTTCTGTTTTATATATCACGAGTGTTTAGCCGATGCCAGCAGAGCTCGTTATTATTGTAGCGGCATAGAAATAGATCGACGTCATGTACGTGTTTATTTTTCAATTACTGAAAGGCCGCATACACTAATGCCTGGGGTTTATAAAGGACGTGCCACAAGGTAATTTGGTATAATGAAAATATTGTATTGAAACAGGTCGGGATGCATAGTGGAAATGAAATGCGCTGTGTGAACTTACTGAACAAGATAATCATGAATTTCGTTGCATTATTTAATATAATTTTTTTAGAATTCTACGTCAAAAATATCGTAAGCATTCAGCACGCCGCTCTCCTTCGCCACCCCCATCTTCACATTCAAAATATAGTACAACGGCACATAATTCTCATCGTCGATGTTATTATTATCGTGATGAACGTAGCAGTAGCTATTCCATTTCACCACGTACGTTTATTTATATATACATATAAAGTTTACTTTTCTTCCAATCTTAAATATTTTTAATTCTCTATTTTGCAGGTCATTGACGTCATTAATAGCAACGTTCCTCTTTATCTCATTTTATTTTATCTTATCTCACCTTACCTTGAGTCGTGTTCTTTCGTCTTATGTTTCTTTAATATTTCGTTTTTAATTTACAAAAGTTTCATTGTGTGTGAATTTGAGTGAGCTTGTAAATTGTTTGAAAAATAATAGCTTTTTTTTGTTTTGTTTTGTTTAATTCGTTAATTTAAATCTTATATGAAACGACTATTTTGTGATATTTATTTATTATTATTTTTAATTTGTACCATTGATAGTTGTTTCTGTTTTTTTTCTTTTCCTTCGTTTTTCTCGTTGGTTTTATGGCAAGATTTGAATTTTAATTTCAATTTCATATTAAACGTTATTAGACACACTCATTTATATTGTTCATTGTATATTATAATTAATAATTCTAGAATTATATTAAATTTATAATTTCGATTAATATTATTAATTTTTTTTTTAATTCATAAAATATATATGTGATATTGTGTTGTATTGTGATGTCCCTCTTGTGTACTACATTGTATTACAAACACTGAATTTCAGTTCAAGCATCATGCAACGCAATAATTACACACATTATTTATTATTTTAATTTTTTTAATATAATTGTTTTAGCATTTTTCTTTCTATTGAAGTATTATAACAAACCATTATTTCGTTTTTTGTTTTTTTTTTCTCTTTTTAAAATTATAATTGAATTCTTAGAATTTGAATTAATTAAGAAATTACAAAAAAATGACATTGCCGTTTTGTTTTTGGGATGTTTTAAAAATAATATCTGAGGAATGATGTTGAACTGAGAGAAATGTTGTAACTAAATCGATTCAGTAAGGTGGGGTATATTCGATATCATTAATTGATTAATACACCAATCAATTATACCAAATGAAAAAGAAATTTTCTCTAAGATTCTCTTCATTTATTATGAATTTTTTTTGGTTTGCACTTTTTTACATAGAGAAATATGTGCTTGTCCTTTCTGGGTTATATCGTAATATTTTACGACAAATTGTGCTTTCCCATAATATACTTTCGTTTTGTTTTTATTTCTTTTTGTTTTCCTTTTTATTTCAATTTAAAGTATACAACATATTAAAAGTGAATGAATGAACAATAAATTATGTGATCCTATTTTTTTTCGTTTATTTCGTTTAATTTTTTAATTGTATGTTTACTGTGTTTACAATAATAAATGAATTGTTGAAATGTCTCATTTTCTTGTTTTCATTGTTTTAGCATTGAATTCTTGAACAACATTCCAATGGTGCATCCGCATTAACTTATAATATCTCTATATATAAATAGAACTAGACAGACTGGCCTTTTATTACATCGAGCAACTTAGAAGTACTTTTTGGATTTGAGTTTAACTGTCTGTTGATTTGTTTGTGAGTTTTTTTGAATTTCTGACATTTGACGTAACATTTGAAATATCTTAGTTAAATGTGGTATATAGGCGTGGCTGGATAGAGGGACAAATTCGAATTAGACATCGACATACTAAGATAATATTTATAAAAGAAACCTTTACTTTTTGATATATAACTAGTAAAATTCGTCTATCTACTGGATGAAGGAATTTTCAAACTTTACTAAGCGAATGTGCAATATTTTATTATATTAACTTTGATATCATATTATTAGAAGAAGTGGTGTAGAATGTTAGAAATTTGATTCAAATCGATCATAACACTGTTTTTTGTTCTGTATTTTTCTGCTTCTTCATCGTCTGTTCACTTGTTTGATTTTTTCTACTCGTTTTGTATGATATTTCTAAAATCTGTTTTTGAAGTTTAAGTCAACATAAAAAGTCAAAGTAATTTTTAGTTTAATCGGAAATTTTCCATAGTTAAGAAGGAAAACGATATTCTCTGGGATTTATAAATTATAAAATTGAACCCGTTGTTGCTGTGTCTTAAATCGCTACTCATCAAAAGTATATTCATTATTCTTCAAAATTAAATTCAAAATAAATATATATGTTTAGTATTTTTATATTTGTATAAGAGCAAAGCCAATCAAAATAGCATAAAGACATCCCCACTTTGCATATCCATATTTTTACTGAATGCTACATAATGTATTCATAAATTGCTTCATTTCTTTTTGATTTTTTTAGATCATCATTATATACGCGTAGAGTTTACGATCAAAACTTTCTTATTAAGTTATAAACGTCAATTTACATTAATTAGGATCTTTGGTTCATATCAAAACGTGCGGGAAGTTTAAATCCTTTGAGAAAAATGAAGAATTCTGTTTTTTGATATTTGTATTTGATTTTCTAATTTACTTTTCAATTATGTGACGCTTTTTTTTGTTTGCACGTGCATTTTTGTACTTTTTGTTTTGTGTGAAAAAATATTTAGTCGATTTAATGTAATTTATTTAGATATGATTTGATCTTATATAAATATGATATATTTTTGTAATATTTAATATATAGCATAACAAATTCGAGCAATGCGTTGTTATATTAAGCTAAATAAGGAGTTAGCACATGAAGTGGAATATTTGCGTAGAAGTTTGCACAAAAAACAAACGGAAATTATACAACTAAAAAGGGAATATTTTCAAGAGCGGGCAGCCAAAGTATTATTAAAAAGGAAGTTCCAATGTGCCCTAGAGGAACTGCAAGAAGTTTGTACAAAAAAATGTTTTATGAAAATTAAGCAAATTTTGCAGAAATATAAAAAGCATTATGATTGTAATGATAGTGACTTTGGCTGTGATAGCTCTGTAAAGCGTAATAACAGACATTGTAATGTGACAGCAAAGCCGTTTAGTGATACGTTGCAACAATCCCCTTCCAGAATAAGTAATACCTTTGATAGCCATTCTGATTCAATTACTAGTACTGGTGATGATGCACTAGAAATAGGATGGGAATGTGCAGCGAATGCACCATTGAATAATTATAAAGAGACGCAACCGAAAAATTTATTATACCAAGAAAATGGTCCTGCATCTGTGGAGGTTGAGGACCAGAGACTTTATAGGCGCATTACCATGATTATGTATGAAGACAACCAAGAAACAAATGATGTTGCACCTCAGAAGACATCAGATGAAGCCAGTAAAAGTGTGTGCAAACTGAAAAACGATGATCACTGTATGAAGATGCCCGAAATTAGTATTAAAACTTATGAGAAAGAGAATAAGCAACCCAAAACAAAAATCAAACATGAAAATCAAACATCAAAAGTAGATGTAAAATCACGTTATGGGTGTGTTACAGAGCGAAGATGTAATATTATTTCTCAGCCAAAGGTTACAACTTTAAAAGTACCGTCACCTCCACCTTCATTAAAAGATATACATTTGTCAGGTAAAATGCTTTTGTACGTACTGATATTATAGAGAATAAAAAAATTGTAATCGACCGGAACTGACTTTCCAAGTAGCATACATAACATTGTTTATTGTGGATGTGATTACGAAGTCGGAAGAATCTGCAACTAGAAGAAACAGATAGCATGATTTGTAAAATTTGGTATATGAAATGAGGCTCAAAGATCTGAACCAAATTTTAAGTAATTACTGAGTGTGTCAAATGCCTACTCCGAATCGATTTGCTTGGACAAATATTTAAAATTGCTAATTTTTTGGCTATTGAGTATCTGGAAAAAAAGTTTTGTATTAAGAGTGGTAAAGATGGTCCGATTTTAATTTTGTTTTGGATGCAACCACAATTACCTACTAAATATCATTAATTACTAAAAAGACTCAAAAATTGCAACATATAGCTCGTTAAAAAATTTGTGTATACAGATGAGCAGAAACAAGATGAGATAAATCTATTCTGACTGCTATCCTGCTTAGATCAATATCAAAAAATCTGGGTCTACTTCAAGTTATGGGCATACAAAAATAATTTATCACACATTTTTTTCTTTTGAATTTTATTAACAATTATTCGTTCTTTCTTTATGTAAATAAATAGCTTGCACATCGCCACAGTTTTGTCCAAGTGAAATAAGTTGCAGTATACCATTCGAGTTTGTTGATTCGCTTCAGTATAATGGAACAACAACAACCATACCAATAACGACGATGGATATGACGACAACAACTAATAGGGCAGCATTACAAGGATTTGATCAAAATAATATGGTTACTAGACCGAGTCGTCGCTGTAAACCAATAAATTTAAAGGAGCCCAGCCTTGTAAGAAAATTACGAAATGACTCCCAATTGCAACGATCCCTTTCCAGAATAAGTGATACCTTTGATAGCCATTCTGATTCAATTACTAGTACTGGTGATGATGCACTTGAAATAGGATGGGAATGTGCAGCGAATGCACCATTGAATAATTATAAAGAGGCGCAACCGAAAAATTTATTATACCAAGAAAATGGTCCTGCATCTGTGGAGGTTGAGGACCAGAGACTTTATAGGCGCATTACCATGATAAGTATATATGAAGACAACGGAGAAACTGATGATGTAGCACCCCAAAAGACATCAGATGAAACCAGTAAAAGTATGTGCAAACTGAAAAACGACGATCACTGTATGAAGATGCCCGAAATTAGTATTAAAACTTATGAGAAAGAGAATAAGCAACCCAAAACAAAAATCAAACATGAAAATCAAACATCAAAAATAGATGTAAAATCACGTTTTCAGAGCGAAGATGTAATATTATTTCTCAGCCAAAGGTTACAACTTTAAAAGTACCGTCACCTCCACCTTCATTAAAAGATATACATTTGTCAGGTAAAATGCTTTTGTACGTACTGATATTATAGAGAATAAAAAAATTGTAATCGACCGGAACTGACTTTCCAAGTAGCATACATAACATTGTTTATTGTGGATGTGATTACGAAGTCGGAAGAATCTGCAACTAGAAGAAACAGATAGCATGATTTGTAAAATTTGGTATATGAAATGAGGCTCAAAGATCTGAACCAAATTTTAAGTAATTACTGAGTGTGTCAAATGCCTACTCCGAATCGATTTGCTTGGACAAATATTTAAAATTGCTAATTTTTTGGCTATTGAGTATCTGGAAAAAAGTTTTGTATTAAGAGTGGTAAAGATGGTCCGATTTTAATTTTGTTTTGGATGCAACCACAATTACCTACTAAATATCATTAATTACTAAAAAGACTCAAAAATTGCAACATATAGCTCGTTAAAAAATTTGTGTATACAGATGAGCAGAAACAAGATGAGATAAATCTATTCTGACTGCTATCCTGCTTAGATCAATATCAAAAAATCTGGATCTACTTCAAGTTATGGGCATACAAAAATAATTTATCACACATTTTTTTCTTTTGAATTTTATTAACAATTATTCGTTCCTTTCTTTATGTAAATAAATAGCTTGTAGATCGCCGCAGTTTTGTCCAAGTGAAATAAGTTGCAGTATACCATTCGAGTTTGTTGATTCGCTTCAGTATAATGGAACAACAACAATCATACCAATAACGACGATGGATATGACGACAACAACTAATAGGGCACCATTACAAGGATTTGATCAAAATAATATGGTTACTAGACCGAGTCGTCGCTGTAAACCAATAAATTTAAAGGAGCCCAGCCTTGTAAGAAAATTACGAAATGACTCCTAAATTATAAGAAGAGGAACGAAATGAAAGAGAACCAAAAGAGAAAATAAATATGTAAATATGTATACAAAAGCAGAATAATGCAGGCTGACTAAAAATGAATTTCGCAAAAGTGATTTTTTAAACCAGGAAAAATGGGACCGAAATAAAGCATTTATACAACTAGTATTTCATACTTCATTTCATGTATACAAGGTATGATAATAATAATGGAAATTTATATATATATTCGAAAAATTACAATAATATATCAAAGGTTAAGACGCTTCAATAACGATTGCAATGAATTTTTTTATATTGGACTTTTATTACACACTTAAATACATTAATAATAACAACTGTTATTTACAAATAAATATTTAAAAGTATATGCGATACCACCTGCGCTACTGAACTCTGTATCGCTTTATCAGTGCTGGTCAGGTTACTATTGGTGAATTTTAACAGAATTTGCTATTTATACGTTTAATGATTTCCGAACCATAATGATTATTCCTATTATAACATATTCTTTTTAAAGTTGTATGAGAAAAATTTACGAAATTTACAAATTTGGATATTTTTCATAGAGAAGCCATTCAAAGTATGGGTCAAATTTGATGGATTGGTTTTATCAAAAAATTTTTCAAAATTTTCTATTTTGCAATTTTTTAACGACTATTTAATAGTCGGCTCTGACCTCATGATATGTTGCCGTTTGGAAAATTATGCCGATGCTTCCGAATAATTTTCGACTTATATATATTTTCACAATCAATTTCTTACTTTAGCTGAGCAATCATCGTTTGTTTTGAGAAATGTTATAGGAAAGATTTGTTATTTTAAGAGTTAAATTAATCCCACTTAGTTGGCTTCGAAGGTTCCTAATTAAAATCAGGAAAAAATAAAACCCAAAATTGATAATCCTTTATATGTAATAAATTTCTTCAAAATAAGTCATTATATAGAGAGAAGTTGTAAAAATGGCCCATTCACACACATAAATATTATGTAAATACTATTTAAATATCGCTAATATCACAGTCTTTATTCTGTTATACCAAAATTATATAGATAAATAGCCTTAATTCGAATTGAACTTTAAAAGTATATGAAAAAATTGGACCATCACAATGAGATAAGGTTATCTCTAATTCTTACAGATTTTATATATCCATATTATGCTCATTTTATTCTAAGATCTTTTCACGCATGCACACGTATCACAAATGGTGTAAAGTATAAGAAATCCGTACTCATAAAAGCCCGTATATGCTAAAAATCTATCTGTTCTAGTTGTAAGATGTTCTATAAGCAGAAGAAATATGTGACCTTTCATCAAGGCGCAAGGGCAACAATAAAAAAAATTCTCAAGAAGGATAAAAACAATAATATTCAAAGAGATTTGTTTCTATAAGTTATACATAAACAAACAAAGGCTTATTGTTATAATTAATTATTACCATTTGCATAGATCCACCTGTTTGGACCAAATGTGCTTGCTTGTTAGTTCAATTACAATTAATTATTGTTTTCAATGTGTTTTATCTTTCCCCTCTCTTTCCTTCTTTTTTGGTTAATGACTTTTAGACTGGCCACTCTCATGGTTTCTGTTTTATATATCACGAGTGTTTAGCCGATGCCAGCAGAGCTCGTTATTATTGTAGCGGCATAGAAATAGATCGACGTCATGTACGTGTTTATTTTTCAATTACTGAAAGGCCGCATACACTAATGCCTGGGGTTTATAAAGGACGTGCCACAAGAATTCTACGTCAAAAATATCGTAAGCATTCAGCACGCCGCTCTCCTTCGCCACCCCCATCTTCACATTCAAAATATAGTACAACGGCACATAATTCTCATCGTCGATGTTATTATTATCGTGATGAACGTAGCAGTAGCTATTCCATTTCACCACGTACGTTTATTTATATATACATATAAAGTTTACTTTTCTTCCAATCTTAAATATTTTTAATTCTCTATTTTGCAGGTCATTGACGTCATTAATAGCAACGTTCCTCTTTATCTCATTTTATTTTATCTTATCTCACCTTACCTTGAGTCGTGTTCTTTCGTCTTATGTTTCTTTAATATTTCGTTTTTAATTTACAAAAGTTTCATTGTGTGTGAATTTGAGTGAGCTTGTAAATTGTTTGAAAAATAATAGCTTTTTTTTTGTTTTGTTTTGTTTAATTCGTTAATTTAAATCTTATATGAAACGACTATTTTGTGATATTTATTTATTATTATTTTTAATTTGTACCATTGATAGTTGTTTCTGTTTTTTTTCTTTTCCTTCGTTTTTCTCGTTGGTTTTATGGCAAGAATTGAATTTTAATTTCAATTTCATATTAAACGTTATTAGACACACTCATTTATATTGTTCATTGTATATTATAATTAATAATTCTAGAATTATATTAAATTTATAATTTCGATTAATATTATTAATTTTTTTTTTAATTCATAAAATATATATGTGATATTGTGTTGTATTGTGATGTCCCTCTTGTGTACTACATTGTATTACAAACACTGAATTTCAGTTCAAGCATCATGCAACGCAATAATTACACACATTATTTATTATTTTAATTTTTTTAATATAATTGTTTTAGCATTTTTCTTTCTATTGAAGTATTATAACAAACCATTATTTCGTTTTTTGTTTTTTTTTCTCTTTTTAAAATTATAATTGAATTCTTAGAATTTGAATTAATTAAGAAATTACAAAAAAATGACATTGCCGTTTTGTTTTTGGGATGTTTTAAAAATAATATCTGAGGAATGATGTTGAACTGAGAGAAATGTTGTAACTAAATCGATTCAGTAAGGTGGGGTATATTCGATATCATTAATTGATTAATACACCAATCAATTATACCAAATGAAAAAGAAATTTTCTCTAAGATTCTCTTCATTTATTATGAATTTTTTTTGGTTTGCACTTTTTTACATAGAGAAATATGTGCTTGTCCTTTCTGGGTTATATCGTAATATTTTACGACAAATTGTGCTTTCCCATAATATACTTTCGTTTTGTTTTTATTTCTTTTTGTTTTCCTTTTTATTTCAATTTAAAGTATACAACATATTAAAAGTGAATGAATGAACAATAAATTATGTGATCCTATTTTTTTTCGTTTATTTCGTTTAATTTTTTAATTGTATGTTTACTGTGTTTACAATAATAAATGAATTGTTGAAATGTCTCATTTTCTTGTTTTCATTGTTTTAGCATTGAATTCTTGAACAACATTCCATGGTGCATCCGCATTAACTTATAATATCTCTATATATAAATAGAACTAGACAGACTGGCCTTTTATTACATCGAGCAACTTAGAAGTACTTTTTGGATTTTAGTTTAACTGTCTGTTGATTTGTTTGTGAGTTTTTTTGAATTTCTGACATTTGACGTAACATTTGAAATATCTTATTTAAATGTGGTATATAGGCGTGGCTGGATAGAGGGACAAATTCGAATTAGACATCGACATACTAAGATAATATTTATAAAAGAAACCTTAACTTTTTGATATATAACTAGTAAAATTCGTCTATCTACTGGATGAAGGAATTTTCAAACTTTACTAAGCGAATGTGCAATATTTTATTATATTAACTTTGATATCATATTATTAGAAGAAGTGGTGTAGAATGTTAGAAATTTGATTCAAATCGATCATAACACTGTTTTTTGTTCTGTATTTTTCTGCTTCCTCATCGTCTGTTCACTTGTTTGATTTTTTCTACTCGTTTTGTATGATATTTCTAAAATCTGTTTTTGAAGTTTAAGTCAACATAAAAAGTCAAAGTAATTTTTAGTTTAATCGGAAATTTTCCATAGTTAAGAAGGAAAACGATATTCTCTGGGATTTATAAATTATAAAATTGAACCCGTTGTTGCTGTGTCTTAAATCGCTACTCATCAAAAGTATATTCATTATTCTTCAAAATTAAATTCAAAATAAATATATATGTTTAGTATTTTTATATTTGTATACGAGAGCAAAGCCAATCAAAATAGCATAAAGACATCCCCACTTTGCATATCCATATTTTTACTGAATGCTACATAATGTATTCATAAATTGCTTCATTTCTTTTTGATTTTTTTAGATCATCATTATATACGCGTAGAGTTTACGATCAAAACTTTCTTATTAAGTTATAAACGTCAATTTACATTAATTAGGATCTTTGGTTCATATCAAAATGTGCGGGAAGTTTAAATCCTTTGAGAAAAATGAAGAATTCTGTTTTTTGATATTTGTATTTGATTTTCTAATTTACTTTTCAATTATGTGACGCTTTTTTTTGTTTGCACGTGCATTTTTGTACTTTTTGTTTTGTGTGCAAAAATATTTAGTCGATTTAATGTAATTTATTTAGATATGATTTGATCTTATATAAATATGATATATTTTTGTAATATTTAAAATATAGCATAACAAATTCGAGCAATGCGTTGTTATATTAAACTAAATAAGGAGTTAGCACATGAAGTGGAATATTTGCGTAGAAGTTTGCACAAAAAACAAACGGAAATTATACAACTAAAAAGGGAATATTTTCAAGAGCGGGCAGCCAAAGTATTATTAAAAAGGAAGTTCCAATGTGCCCTAGAGGAACTGCAAGAAGTTTGTACAAAAAAATGTTTTATGAAAATTAAGCAAATTTTGCAGAAATATAAAAAGCATTATGATTGTAATGATAGTGACTTTGGCTGTGATAGCTCTGTAAAGCGTAATAACAGACATTGTAATGTGACAGCAAAGCCGTTTAGTGATACGTTGCAACAATCCCCTTCCAGAATAAGTAATACCTTTGATAGCCATTCTGATTCAATTACTAGTACTGGTGATGATGCACTAGAAATAGGATGGGAATGTGCAGCGAATGCACCATTGAATAATTATAAAGAGACGCAACCGAAAAATTTATTATACCAAGAAAATGGTCCTGCATCTGTGGAGGTTGAGGACCAGAGACTTTATAGGCGCATTACCATGATTATGTATGAAGACAACCAAGAAACAAATGATGTTGCACCTCAGAAGACATCAGATGAAGCCAGTAAAAGTGTGTGCAAACTGAAAAACGATGATCACTGTATGAAGATGGCAGAAATTAGTATTGAAACTTATGAGAAAGAGAATAAGCAACCCAAAAGAAAAATCAAACATGAAAATCAAACATCAAAAATAGATGTAAAATCACGTTATGGGTGTGTTACAGAGCGAAGATGTAATATTATTTCTCAGCCAAAGGTTACAACTTTAAAAGTACCGTCACCTCCACCTTCATTAAAAGATATACATTTGTCAGGTAAAATGCTTTTGTACGTACTGATATTATAGAGAATAAAAAAATTGTAATCGACCGGAACTGACTTTCCAAGTAGCATACATAACATTGTTTATTGTGGATGTGATTACGAAGTCGGAAGAATCTGCAACTAGAAGAAACAGATAGCATGATTTGTAAAATTTGGTATATGAAATGAGGCTCAAAGATCTGAACCAAATTTTAAGTAATTACTGAGTGTGTCAAATGCCTACTCCGAATCGATTTGCTTGGACAAATATTTAAAATTGCTAATTTTTTGGCTATTGAGTATCTGGAAAAAAAGTTTTGTATTAAGAGTGGTAAAGATGGTCCGATTTTAATTTTGTTTTGGATGCAACCACAATTACCTACTAAATATCATTAATTACTAAAAAGACTCAAAAATTGCAACATATAGCTCGTTAAAAAATTTGTGTATACAGATGAGCAGAAACAAGATGAGATAAATCTATTCTGACTGCTATCCTGCTTAGATCAATATCAAAAAATCTGGGTCTACTTCAAGTTATGGGCATACAAAAATAATTTATCACACATTTTTTTCTTTTGAATTTTATTAACAATTATTCGTTCCTTTCTTTATGTAAATAAATAGCTTGTAGATCGCCGCAGTTTTGTCCAAGTGAAATAAGTTACAGTATACCATTCGAGTTTGTTGATTCGCTTCAGTATAATGGAACAACAACAACCATACCAATAACGACGATGGATATGACGACAACAACTAATAGGGCACCATTACAAGGATTTGATCAAAATAATATGGTTACTAGACCGAGTCGTCGCTGTAAACCAATAAATTTAAAGGAGCCCAGCCTTGTAAGAAAATTACGAAATGACTCCTAAATTATAAGAAGAGGAACGAAATGAAAGAGAACCAAAAGAGAAAATAAATATGTAAATATGTATACAAAAGCAGAATAATGCAGGCTGACTAAAAATGAATTTCGCAAAAGTGATTTTTTAAACCAGGAAAAATGGGACCGAAATAAAGCATTTATACAACTAGTATTTCATACTTCATTTCATGTATACAAGGTATGATAATAATAATGGAAATTTATATATATATTCGAAAAATTACAATAATATATCAAAGGTTAAGACGCTTCAATAACGATTGCAATGAATTTTTTTATATTGGACTTTTATTACACACTTAAATACATTAATAATAACAACTGTTATTTACAAATAAATATTTAAAAGTATATGTGATACCACCTGCGCTACTGAACTCTGTATCGCTTTATCAGTGCTGGTCAGGTTACTATTGGTGAATTTTAACAGAATTTGCTATTTATACGTTTAATGATTTCCGAACCATAATGATTATTCCTATTATAACATATTCTTTTTAAAGTTGTATGAGAAAAATTTACGAAATTTACAAATTTGGATATTTTTCATAGAGAAGCCATTCAAAGTATGGGTCAAATTTGATGGATTGGTTTTATCAAAAAATTTTTCAAAATTTTCTATTTTGCAATTTTTTAACGACTATTTAATAGTCGGCTCTGACCTCATGATATGTTGCCGTTTGGAAAATTATGCCGATGCTTCCGAATAATTTTCGACTTATATATATTTTCACAATCAATTTCTTACTTTAGCTGAGCAATCATCGTTTGTTTTGAGAAATGTTATAGAAAAGATTTGTTATTTTAGGAGTTAAATTAATCCCACTTAGTTGGCTTCAAAAGGTTCCTAATTAAAATCAGGAAAAAATAAAACCCAAAATTGATAATCCTTTATATGTAATAAATTTCTTCAAAATAAGTCATTATATAGAGAGAAGTTGTAAAAATGGCCCATTCACACACATAAATATTATGTAAATACTATTTAAATATCGCTAATATCACAGTCTTTATTCTGTTATACCAAAATTATATAGATAAATAGCCTTAATTCGAATTGAACTTTAAAAGTATATGAAAAAATTGGACCATCACAATGAGATAAGGTTATCTCTAATTCTTACAGATTTTATATATCCATATTATGCTCATTTTATTCTAAGATCTTTTCACGCATGCACACGTATCACAAATGGTGTAAAGTATAAGAAATCCGTACTCATAAAAGCCCGTATATGCTAAAAACATCTGTTCTAGTTGTAAGATGTTCTATAAGCAGAAGAAATATGTGACCTTTCATCAAGGCGCAAGGGCAACAATAAAAAAAATTCTCAAGAAGGATAAAAACAATAATATTCAAAGAGATTTGTTTCTATAAGTTATACATAAACAAACAAAGGCTTATTGTTATAATTAATTATTACCATTTGCATAGATCCACCTGTTTGGACCAAATGTGCTTGCTTGTTAGTTCAATTACAATTAATTATTGTTTTCAATGTGTTTTATCTTTCCCCTCTCTTTCCTTCTTTTTTGGTTAATGACTTTTAGACTGGCCACTCTCATGGTTTCTGTTTTATATATCACGAGTGTTTAGCTGATGCCAGCAGAGCTCGTTATTATTGTAGCGGCATAGAAATAGATCGACGTCATGTACGTGTTTATTTTTCAATTACTGAAAGGCCGCATACACTAATGCCTGGGGTTTATAAAGGACGTGCCACAAGGTAATTTGGTATAATGAAAATATTGTATTGAAACAGGTCGGGATGCATAGTGGAAATGAAATGCGCTGTGTGAACTTACTGAACAAGATAATCATGAATTTCGTTGCATTATTTAATATAATTTTTTTAGAATTCTACGTCAAAAATATCGTAAGCATTCAGCACGCCGCTCTCCTTCGCCACCCCCATCTTCACATTCAAAATATAGTACAACGGCACATAATTCTCATCGTCGATGTTATTATTATCGTGATGAACGTGCAGTAGCTATTCCATTTCACCACGTACGTTTATTTATATATACATATAAAGTTTACTTTTCTTCCAATCTTAAATATTTTTAATTCTCTATTTTGCAGGTCATTGACGTCATTAATAGCAACGTTCCTCTTTATCTCATTTTATTTTATCTTATCTCACCTTACCTTGAGTCGTGTTCTTTCGTCTTATGTTTCTTTAATATTTCGTTTTTAATTTACAAAAGTTTCATTGTGTGTGAATTTGAGTGAGCTTGTAAATTGTTTGAAAAATAATAGCTTTTTTTTGTTTTGTTTTGTTTAATTCGTTAATTTAAATCTTATATGAAACGACTATTTTGTGATATTTATTTATTATTATTTTTAATTTGTACCATTGATAGTTGTTTCTGTTTTTTTTCTTTTCCTTCGTTTTTCTCGTTGGTTTTATGGCAAGAATTGAATTTTAATTTCAATTTCATATTAAACGTTATTAGACACACTCATTTATATTGTTCATTGTATATTATAATTAATAATTCTAGAATTATATTAAATTTATAATTTCGATTAATATTATTAATTTTTTTTTTAATTCATAAAATATATATGTGATATTGTGTTGTATTGTGATGTCCCTCTTGTGTACTACATTGTATTACAAACACTGAATTTCAGTTCAAGCATCATGCAACGCAATAATTACACACATTATTTATTATTTTAATTTTTTTAATATAATTGTTTTAGCATTTTTCTTTCTATTGAAGTATTGTAACAAACCATTATTTCGTTTTTTGTTTTTTTTTCTCTTTTTAAAATTATAATTGAATTCTTAGAATTTGAATTAATTAAGAAATTACAAAAAAATGACATTGCCGTTTTGTTTTTGGGATGTTTTAAAAATAATATCTGAGGAATGATGTTGAACTAAAAGAAATGTTGTAACTAAATCGATTCAGTAAGGTGGGGTATATTCGATATCATTAATTGATTAATACACCAATCAATTATACCAAATGAAAAAGAAATTTTCTCTAAGATTCTCTTCATTTATTATGAATTTTTTTTGGTTTGCACTTTTTTACATAGAGAAATATGTGCTTGTCCTTTCTGGGTTATATCGTAATATTTTACGACAAATTGTGCTTTCCCATAATATACTTTCGTTTTGTTTTTATTTCTTTTTGTTTTCCTTTTTATTTCAATTAAAAGTATACAACATATTAAAAGTGAATGAATGAACAATAAATTATGTGATCCTATTTTTTTTTCGTTTATTTCGTTTAATTTTTTAATTGTATGTTTACTGTGTTTACAATAATAAATGAATTGTTGAAATGTCTCATTTTCTTGTTTTCATTGTTTTAGCATTGAATTCTTGAACAACATTCCATCTGCATCCGCATTAACTTATAATATCTCTATATATAAATAGAACTAGACAGACTGGCCTTTTATTACATCGAGCAACTTAGAAGTACTTTTTGGATTTGAGTTTAACTGTCTGTTGATTTGTTTGTGAGTTTTTTTGAATTTCTGACATTTGACGTAACATTTGAAATATCTTAGTTAAATGTGGTATATAGGCGTGGCTGGATAGAGGGACAAATTCGAATTAGACATCGACATACTAAGATAATATTTATAAAAGAAACCTTAACTTTTTGATATATAACTAGTAAAATTCGTCTATCTACTGGATGAAGGAATTTTCAAACTTTACTAAGCGAATGTGCAATATTTTATTATATTAACTTTGATATCATATTATTAGAAGAAGTGGTGTAGAATGTTAGAAATTTGATTCAAATCGATCATAACACTGTTTTTTGTTCTGTATTTTTCTGCTTCTTCATCGTCTGTTCACTTGTTTGATTTTTTCTACTCGTTTTGTATGATATTTCTAAAATCTGTTTTTGAAGTTTAAGTCAACATAAAAAGTCAAAGTAATTTTTAGTTTAATCGGAAATTTTCCATAGTTAAGAAGGAAAACGATATTCTCTGGGATTTATAAATTATAAAATTGAACCCGTTGTTGCTGTGTCTTAAATCGCTACTCATCAAAAGTATATTCATTATTCTTCAAAATTAAATTCAAAATAAATATATATGTTTAGTATTTTTATATTTGTATACGAGAGCAAAGCCAATCAAAATAGCATAAAGACATCCCCACTTTGCATATCCATATTTTTACTGAATGCTACATAATGTATTCATAAATTGCTTCATTTCTTTTTGATTTTTTTAGATCATCATTATATACGCGTAGAGTTTACGATCAAAACTTTCTTATTAAGTTATAAACGTCAATTTACATTAATTAGGATCTTTGGTTCATATCAAAATGTGCGGGAAGTTTAAATCCTTTGAGAAAAATGAAGAATTCTGTTTTTTGATATTTTGTATTCTAATTTACTTTTCAATTATGTGACGCTTTTTTTTGCGCGTGCCTTTTTGTACTTTTTGTTTTGTGTGAAAAAATATTTAGTCGATTTAATGTAATTTATTTAGATATGATTTGATCTTATATAAATATGATATATTTTTGTAATATTTAAAATATAGCATAACAAATTCGAGCAATGCGTTGTTATATTAAGCTAAATAAGGAGTTAGCACATGAAGTGGAATATTTGCGTAGAAGTTTGCACAAAAAACAAACGGAAATTATACAACTAAAAAGGGAATATTTTCAAGAGCGGGCAGCCAAAGTATTATTAAAAAGGAAGTTCCAATGTGCCCTAGAGGAACTGCAAGAAGTTTGTACAAAAAAATGTTTTATGAAAATTAAGCAAATTTTGCAGAAATATAAAAAGCATTATGATTGTAATGATAGTGACTTTGGCTGTGATAGCTCTGTAAAGCGTAATAACAGACATTGTAATGTGACAGCAAAGCCGTTTAGTGATACGTTGCAACAATCCCCTTCCAGAATAAGTAATACCTTTGATAGCCATTCTGATTCAATTACTAGTACTGGTGATGATGCACTAGAAATAGGATGGGAATGTGCAGCGAATGCACCATTGAATAATTATAAAGAGACGCAACCGAAAAATTTATTATACCAAGAAAATGGTCCTGCATCTGTGGAGGTTGAGGACCAGAGACTTTATAGGCGCATTACCATGATTATGTATGAAGACAACCAAGAAACAAATGATGTTGCACCTCAGAAGACATCAGATGAAGCCAGTAAAAGTGTGTGCAAACTGAAAAACGATGATCACTGTATGAAGATGGCAGAAATTAGTATTGAAACTTATGAGAAAGAGAATAAGCAACCCAAAAGAAAAATCAAACATGAAAATCAAACATCAAAAATAGATGTAAAATCACGTTATGGGTGTGTTACAGAGCGAAGATGTAATATTATTTCTCAGCCAAAGGTTACAACTTTAAAAGTACCGTCACCTCCACCTTCATTAAAAGATATACATTTGTCAGGTAAAATGCTTTTGTACGTACTGATATTATAGAGAATAAAAAAATTGTAATCGACCGGAACTGACTTTCCAAGTAGCATACATAACATTGTTTATTGTGGATGTGATTACGAAGTCGGAAGAATCTGCAACTAGAAGAAACAGATAGCATGATTTGTAAAATTTGGTATATGAAATGAGGCTCAAAGATCTGAACCTAATTTTAAGTAATTACTGAGTGTGTCAAATGCCTACTCCGAATCGATTTGCTTGGACAAATATTTAAAATTGCTAATTTTTTGGCTATTGAGTATCTGGAAAAAATGTTTTGTATTAAGAGTGGTAAAGATGGTCCGATTTTAATTTTGTTTTGGATGCAACCACAATTACCTACTAAATATCATTAATTACTAAAAAGACTCAAAAATTGCAACATATAGCTCGTTAAAAAATTTGTGTATACAGATGAGCAGAAACAAGATGAGATAAATCTATTCTGACTGCTATCCTGCTTAGATCAATATCAAAAAATCTGGGTCTACTTCAAGTTATGGGCATACAAAAATAATTTATCACACATTTTTTTCTTTTGAATTTTATTAACAATTATTCGTTCTTTCTTTATGTAAATAAATAGCTTGTAGATCGCCGCAGTTTTGTCCAAGTGAAATAAGTTACAGTATACCATTCGAGTTTGTTGATTCGCTTCAGTATAATGGAACAACAACAACCATACCAATAACGACGATGGATATGACGACAACAACTAATAGGGCACCATTACAAGGATTTGATCAAAATAATATGGTTACTAGACCGAGTCGTCGCTGTAAACCAATAAATTTAAAGGAGCCCAGCCTTGTAAGAAAATTACGAAATGACTCCTAAATTATAAGAAGAGGAACGAAATGAAAGAGAACCAAAAGAGAAAATAAATATGTAAATATGTATACAAAAGCAGAATAATGCAGGCTGACTAAAAATGAATTTCGCAAAAGTGATTTTTTAAACCAGGAAAAATGGGACCGAAATAAAGCATTTATACAACTAGTATTTCATACTTCATTTCATGTATACAAGGTATGATAATAATAATGGAAATTTATATATATATTCGAAAAATTACAATAATATATCAAAGGTTAAGACGCTTCAATAACGATTGCAATGAATTTTTTTATATTGGACTTTTATTACACACTTAAATACATTAATAATAACAACTGTTATTTACAAATAAATATTTAAAAGTATATGTGATACCACCTGCGCTACTGAACTCTGTATCGCTTTATCAGTGCTGGTCAGGTTACTATTGGTGAATTTTAACAGAATTTGCTATTTATACGTTTAATGATTTCCGAACCATAATGATTATTCCTATTATAACATATTCTTTTTAAAGTTGTATGAGAAAAATTTACGAAATTTACAAATTTGGATATTTTTCATAGAGAAGCCATTCAAAGTATGGGTCAAATTTGATGGATTGGTTTTATCAAAAAATTTTTCAAAATTTTCTATTTTGCAATTTTTTAACGACTATTTAATAGTCGGCTCTGACCTCATGATATGTTGCCGTTTGGAAAATTATGCCGATGCTTCCGAATAATTTTCGACTTATATATATTTTCACAATCAATTTCTTACTTTAGCTGAGCAATCATCGTTTGTTTTGAGAAATGTTATAGAAAAGATTTGTTATTTTAGGAGTTAAATTAATCCCACTTAGTTGGCTTCAAAAGGTTCCTAATTAAAATCAGGAAAAAATAAAACCCAAAATTGATAATCCTTTATATGTAATAAATTTCTTCAAAATAAGTCATTATATAGAGAGAAGTTGTAGAAATGGCCCATTCACACACATAAATATTATGTAAATACTATTTAAATATCGCTAATATCGCAGTCTTTATTCTGTTATACCAAAATTATATAGATAAATAGCCTTAATTCGAATTGAACTTTAAAAGTATATGAAAAAATTGGACCATCACAATGAGATAAGGTTATCTCTAATTCTTACAGATTTTATATATCCATATTATGCTCATTTTATTCTAAGATCTTTTCACGCATGCACACGTATCACAAATGGTGTAAAGTATAAGAAATCCGTACTCATAAAAGCCCGTATATGCTAAAAACATCTGTTCTAGTTGTAAGATGTTCTATAAGCAGAAGAAATATGTGACCTTTCATCAAGGCGCAAGGGCAACAATAAAAAAAATTCTCAAGAAGGATAAAAACAATAATATTCAAAGAGATTTGTTTCTATAAGTTATACATAAACAAACAAAGGCTTATTGTTATAATTAATTATTACCATTTGCATAGATCCACCTGTTTGGACCAAATGTGCTTGCTTGTTAGTTCAATTACAATTAATTATTGTTTTCAATGTGTTTTATCTTTCCCCTCTCTTTCCTTCTTTTTTGGTTAATGACTTTTAGACTGGCCACTCTCATGGTTTCTGTTTTATATATCACGAGTGTTTAGCTGATGCCAGCAGAGCTCGTTATTATTGTAGCGGCATAGAAATAGATCGACGTCATGTACGTGTTTATTTTTCAATTACTGAAAGGCCGCATACACTAATGCCTGGGGTTTATAAAGGACGTGCCACAAGGTAATTTGGTATAATGAAAATATTGTATTGAAACAGGTCGGGATGCATAGTGGAAATGAAATGCGCTGTGTGAACTTACTGAACAAGATAATCATGAATTTCGTTGCATTATTTAATATAATTTTTTTAGAATTCTACGTCAAAAATATCGTAAGCATTCAGCACGCCGCTCTCCTTCGCCACCCCCATCTTCACATTCAAAATATAGTACAACGGCACATAATTCTCATCGTCGATGTTATTATTATCGTGATGAACGTGTCAGTAGCTATTCCATTTCACCACGTACGTTTATTTATATATACATATAAAGTTTACTTTTCTTCCAATCTTAAATATTTTTAATTCTCTATTTTGCAGGTCATTGACGTCATTAATAGCAACGTTCCTCTTTATCTCATTTTATTTTATCTTATCTCACCTTACCTTGAGTCGTGTTCTTTCGTCTTATGTTTCTTTAATATTTCGTTTTTAATTTACAAAAGTTTCATTGTGTGTGAATTTGAGTGAGCTTGTAAATTGTTTGAAAAATAATAGCTTTTTTTTGTTTTGTTTTGTTTAATTCGTTAATTTAAATCTTATATGAAACGACTATTTTGTGATATTTATTTATTATTATTTTTAATTTGTACCATTGATAGTTGTTTCTGTTTTTTTTCTTTTCCTTCGTTTTTCTCGTTGGTTTTATGGCAAGAATTGAATTTTAATTTCAATTTCATATTAAACGTTATTAGACACACTCATTTATATTGTTCATTGTATATTATAATTAATAATTCTAGAATTATATTAAATTTATAATTTCGATTAATATTATTAATTTTTTTTTTAATTCATAAAATATATATGTGATATTGTGTTGTATTGTGATGTCCCTCTTGTGTACTACATTGTATTACAAACACTGAATTTCAGTTCAAGCATCATGCAACGCAATAATTACACACATTATTTATTATTTTAATTTTTTTAATATAATTGTTTTAGCATTTTTCTTTCTATTGAAGTATTGTAACAAACCATTATTTCGTTTTTTGTTTTTTTTTCTCTTTTTAAAATTATAATTGAATTCTTAGAATTTGAATTAATTAAGAAATTACAAAAAAATGACATTGCCGTTTTGTTTTTGGGATGTTTTAAAAATAATATCTGAGGAATGATGTTGAACTAAAAGAAATGTTGTAACTAAATCGATTCAGTAAGGTGGGGTATATTCGATATCATTAATTGATTAATACACCAATCAATTATACCAAATGAAAAAGAAATTTTCTCTAAGATTCTCTTCATTTATTATGAATTTTTTTTGGTTTGCACTTTTTTACATAGAGAAATATGTGCTTGTCCTTTCTGGGTTATATCGTAATATTTTACGACAAATTGTGCTTTCCCATAATATACTTTCGTTTTGTTTTTATTTCTTTTTGTTTTCCTTTTTATTTCAATTTAAAGTATACAACATATTAAAAGTGAATGAATGAACAATAAATTATGTGATCCTATTTTTTTTTCGTTTATTTCGTTTAATTTTTTAATTGTATGTTTACTGTGTTTACAATAATAAATGAATTGTTGAAATGTCTCATTTTCTTGTTTTCATTGTTTTAGCATTGAATTCTTGAACAACATTCCATCTGCATCCGCATTAACTTATAATATCTCTATATATAAATAGAACTAGACAGACTGGCCTTTTATTACATCGAGCAACTTAGAAGTACTTTTTGGATTTGAGTTTAACTGTCTGTTGATTTGTTTGTGAGTGTTTTTGAATTTCTGACATTTGACGTAACATTTGAAATATCTTAGTTAAATGTGGTATATAGGCGTGGCTGGATAGAGGGACAAATTCGAATTAGACATCGACATACTAAGATAATATTTATAAAAGAAACCTTAACTTTTTGATATATAACTAGTAAAATTCGTCTATCTACTGGATGAAGGAATTTTCAAACTTTACTAAGCGAATGTGCAATATTTTATTATATTAACTTTGATATCATATTATTAGAAGAAGTGGTGTAGAATGTTAGAAATTTGATTCAAATCGATCATAACACTGTTTTTTGTTCTGTATTTTTCTGCTTCTTCATCGTCTGTTCACTTGTTTGATTTTTTCTACTCGTTTTGTATGATATTTCTAAAATCTGTTTTTGAAGTTTAAGTCAACATAAAAAGTCAAAGTAATTTTTAGTTTAATCGGAAATTTTCCATAGTTAAGAAGGAAAACGATATTCTCTGGGATTTATAAATTATAAAATTGAACCCGTTGTTGCTGTGTCTTAAATCGCTACTCATCAAAAGTATATTCATTATTCTTCAAAATTAAATTCAAAATAAATATATATGTTTAGTATTTTTATATTTGTATACGAGAGCAAAGCCAATCAAAATAGCATAAAGACATCCCCACTTTGCATATCCATATTTTTACTGAATGCTACATAATGTATTCATAAATTGCTTCATTTCTTTTTGATTTTTTTAGATCATCATTATATACGCGTAGAGTTTACGATCAAAACTTTCTTATTAAGTTATAAACGTCAATTTACATTAATTAGGATCTTTGGTTCATATCAAAATGTGCGGGAAGTTTAAATCCTTTGAGAAAAATGAAGAATTCTGTTTTTTGATATTTGTATTTGATTTTCTAATTTACTTTTCAATTATGTGACGCTTTTTTTTGTTTGCACGTGCATTTTTGTACTTTTTGTTTTGTGTGCAAAAATATTTAGTCGATTTAATGTAATTTATTTAGATATGATTTGATCTTATATAAATATGATATATTTTTGTAATATTTAAAATATAGCATAACAAATTCGAGCAATGCGTTGTTATATTAAGCTAAATAAGGAGTTAGCACATGAAGTGGAATATTTGCGTAGAAGTTTGCACAAAAAGCAAACGGAAATTATACAACTAAAAAGGGAATATTTTCAAGAGCGGGCAGCCAAAGTATTATTAAAAAGGAAGTTCCAATGTGCCCTAGAGGAACTGCAAGAAGTTTGTACAAAAAAATGTTTTATGAAAATTAAGCAAATTTTGCAGAAATATAAAAAGCATTATGATTGTAATGATAGTGACTTTGGCTGTGATAGCTCTGTAAAGCGTAATAACAGACATTGTAATGTGACAGCAAAGCCGTTTAGTGATACGTTGCAACAATCCCCTTCCAGAATAAGTAATACCTTTGATAGCCATTCTGATTCAATTACTAGTACTGGTGATGATGCACTAGAAATAGGATGGGAATGTGCAGCGAATACAACATTGGATAATTATAAAGAGACGCAACCGAAAAATTTATTATACCAAGAAAATGGTCCTGCATCTGTGGAGGTTGAGGACCAGAGACTTTATAGGCGCATTACCATGATTATGTATGAAGACAACCAAGAAACAAATGATGTTGCACCTCAGAAGACATCAGATGAAGCCAGTAAAAGTGTGTGCAAACTGAAAAACGATGATCACTGTATGAAGATGGCAGAAATTAGTATTGAAACTTATGAGAAAGAGAATAAGCAACCCAAAAGAAAAATCAAACATGAAAATCAAACATCAAAAATAGATGTAAAATCACGTTATGGGTGTGTTACAGAGCGAAGATGTAATATTATTTCTCAGCCAAAGGTTACAACTTTAAAAGTACCGTCACCTCCACCTTCATTAAAAGATATACATTTGTCAGGTAAAATGCTTTTGTACGTACTGATATTATAGAGAATAAAAAAATTGTAATCGACCGGAACTGACTTTCCAAGTAGCATACATAACATTGTTTATTGTGGATGTGATTACGAAGTCGGAAGAATCTGCAACTAGAAGAAACAGATAGCATGATTTGTAAAATTTGGTATATGAAATGAGGCTCAAAGATCTGAACCAAATTTTAAGTAATTACTGAGTGTGTCAAATGCCTACTCCGAATCGATTTGCTTGGACAAATATTTAAAATTGCTAATTTTTTGGCTATTGAGTACCTGGAAAAAAAGTTTTGTATTAAGAGTGGTAAAGATGGTCCGATGTTAATTTTGTTTTGGATGCAACCACAATTACCTACTAAATATCACTAATTACTAAAAAGACTCAAAAATTGCAACATATAGCTCGTTAAAAAATTTGTGTATACAGATGAGCAGAAACAAGATGAGATAAATCTATTCTGACTGCTATCCTGCTTAGATCAATATCAAAAAATCTGGGTCTACTTCAAGTTATGGGCATACAAAAATAATTTATCACACATTTTTTTCTTTTGAATTTTATTAACAATTATTCGTTCCTTTCTTTATGTAAATAAATAGCTTGTAGATCGCCGCAGTTTTGTCCAAGTGAAATAAGTTACAGTATACCATTCGAGTTTGTTGATTCGCTTCAGTATAATGGAACAACAACAACCATACCAATAACGACGATGGATATGACGACAACAACTAATAGGGCACCATTACAAGGATTTGATCAAAATAATATGGTTACTAGACCGAGTCGTCGCTGTAAACCAATAAATTTAAAGGAGCCCAGCCTTGTAAGAAAATTACGAAATGACTCCTAAATTATAAGAAGAGGAACGAAATGAAAGAGAACCAAAAGAGAAAATAAATATGTAAATATGTATACAAAAGCAGAATAATGCAGGCTGACTAAAAATGAATTTCGCAAAAGTGATTTTTTAAACCAGGAAAAATGGGACCGAAATAAAGCATTTATACAACTAGTATTTCATACTTCATTTCATGTATACAAGGTATGATAATAATAATGGAAATTTATATATATATTCGAAAAATTACAATAATATATCAAAGGTTAAGACGCTTCAATAACGATTGCAATGAATTTTTTTATATTGGACTTTTATTACACACTTAAGTACATTAATAATAACAACTGTTATTTACAAATAAATATTTAAAAGTATATGTGATACCACCTGCGCTACTGAACTCTGTATCGCTTTATCAGTGCTGGTCAGGTTACTATTGGTGAATTTTAACAGAATTTGCTATTTATACGTTTAATGATTTCCGAACCATAATGATTATTCCTATTATAACATATTCTTTTTAAAGTTGTATGAGAAAAATTTACGAAATTTACAAATTTGGATATTTTTCATAGAGAAGCCATTCAAAGTATGGGTCAAATTTGATGGATTGGTTTTATCAAAAAATTTTTCAAAATTTTCTATTTTGCAATTTTTTAACGACTATTTAATAGTCGGCTCTGACCTCATGATATGTTGCCGTTTGGAAAATTATGCCGATGCTTCCGAATAATTTTCGACTTATATATATTTTCACAATCAACTTCTTACTTTAGCTGAGCAATCATCGTTTGTTTTGAGAAATGTTATAGAAAAGATTTGTTATTTTAGGAGTTAAATTAATCCCACTTAGTTGGCTTCAAAAGGTTCCTAATTAAAATCAGGAAAAAATAAAACCCAAAATTGATAATCCTTTATATGTAATAAATTTCTTCAAAATAAGTCATTATATAGAGAGAAGTTGTAAAAATGGCCCATTCACACACATAAATATTATGTAAATACTATTTAAATATCGCTAATATCACAGTCTTTATTCTGTTATACCAAAATTATATAGATAAATAGCCTTAATTCGAATTGAACTTTAAAAGTATATGAAAAAATTGGACCATCACAATGAGATAAGGTTATCTCTAATTCTTACAGATTTTATATATCCATATTATGCTCATTTTATTCTAAGATCTTTTCACGCATGCACACGTATCACAAATGGTGTAAAGTATAAGAAATCCGTACTCATAAAAGCCCGTATATGCTAAAAACATCTGTTCTAGTTGTAAGATGTTCTATAAGCAGAAGAAATATGTGACCTTTCATCAAGGCGCAAGGGCAACAATAAAAAAAATTCTCAAGAAGGATAAAAACAATAATATTCAAAGAGATTTGTTTCTATAAGTTATACATAAACAAACAAAGGCTTATTGTTATAATTAATTATTACCATTTGCATAGATCCACCTGTTTGGACCAAATGTGCTTGCTTGTTAGTTCAATTACAATTAATTATTGTTTTCAATGTGTTTTATCTTTCCCCTCTCTTTCCTTCTTTTTTGGTTAATGACTTTTAGACTGGCCACTCTCATGGTTTCTGTTTTATATATCACGAGTGTTTAGCTGATGCCAGCAGAGCTCGTTATTATTGTAGCGGCATAGAAATAGATCGACGTCATGTACGTGTTTATTTTTCAATTACTGAAAGGCCGCATACACTAATGCCTGGGGTTTATAAAGGACGTGCCACAAGGTAATTTGGTATAATGAAAATATTGTATTGAAACAGGTCGGGATGCATAGTGGAAATGAAATGCGCTGTGTGAACTTACTGAACAAGATAATCATGAATTTCGTTGCATTATTTAATATAATTTTTTTAGAATTCTACGTCAAAAATATCGTAAGCATTCAGCACGCCGCTCTCCTTCGCCACCCCCATCTTCACATTCAAAATATAGTACAACGGCACATAATTCTCATCGTCGATGTTATTATTATCGTGATGAACGTAGCAGTAGCTATTCCATTTCACCACGTACGTTTATTTATATATACATATAAAGTTTACTTTTCTTCCAATCTTAAATATTTTTAATTCTCTATTTTGCAGGTCATTGACGTCATTAATAGCAACGTTCCTCTTTATCTCATTTTATTTTATCTTATCTCACCTTACCTTGAGTCGTGTTCTTTCGTCTTATGTTTCTTTAATATTTCGTTTTTAATTTACAAAAGTTTCATTGTGTGTGAATTTGAGTGAGCTTGTAAATTGTTTGAAAAATAATAGCTTTTTTTTGTTTTGTTTTGTTTAATTCGTTAATTTAAATCTTATATGAAACGACTATTTTGTGATATTTATTTATTATTATTTTTAATTTGTACCATTGATAGTTGTTTCTGTTTTTTTTCTTTTCCTTCGTTTTTCTCGTTGGTTTTATGGCAAGATTTGAATTTTAATTTAAATTTCATATTAAACGTTATTAGACACACTCATTTATATTGTTCATTGTATATTATAATTAATAATTCTAGAATTATATTAAATTTATAATTTCGATTAATATTATTAATTTTTTTTTTAATTCATAAAATATATATGTGATATTGTGTTGTATTGTGATGTCCCTCTTGTGTACTACATTGTATTACAAACACTGAATTTCAGTTCAAGCATCATGCAACGCAATAATTACACACATTATTTATTATTTTAATTTTTTTAATATAATTGTTTTAGCATTTTTCTTTCTATTGAAGTATTATAACAAACCATTATTTCGTTTTTTGTTTTTTTTTCTCTTTTTAAAATTATAATTGAATTCTTAGAATTTGAATTAATTAAGAAATTACAAAAAAATGACATTGCCGTTTTGTTTTTGGGATGTTTTAAAAATAATATCTGAGGAATGATGTTGAACTAAAAGAAATGTTGTAACTAAATCGATTCAGTAAGGTGGGGTATATTCGATATCATTAATTGATTAATACACCAATCAATTATACCAAATGAAAAAGAAATTTTCTCTAAGATTCTCTTCATTTATTATGAATTTTTTTTGGTTTGCACTTTTTTACATAGAGAAATATGTGCTTGTCCTTTCTGGGTTATATCGTAATATTTTACGACAAATTGTGCTTTCCCATAATATACTTTCGTTTTGTTTTTATTTCTTTTTGTTTTCCTTTTTATTTCAATTTAAAGTATACAACATATTAAAAGTGAATGAATGAACAATAAATTATGTTTACTGTGTTTACAATAATAAATGAATTGTTGAAATGTCTCATTTTCTTGTTTTCATTGTTTTAGCATTGAATTCTTGAACAACATTCCAATGGTGCATCCGCATTAACTTATAATATCTAAATATATAAATAGAACTAGACAGACTGGCCTTTTATTACATCGAGCAACTTAGAAGTACTTTTTGGATTTGAGTTTAACTGTCTGTTGATTTGTTTGTGAGTTTTTTTGAATTTCTGACATTTGACGTAACATTTGAAATATCTTAGTTAAATGTGGTATATAGGCGTGGCTGGATAGAGGGACAAATTCGAATTAGACATCGACATACTAAGATAATATTTATAAAAGAAACCTTTACTTTTTGATATATAACTAGTAAAATTCGTCTATCTACTGGATGAAGGAATTTTCAAACTTTACTAAGCGAATGTGCAATATTTTATTATATTAACTTTGATATCATATTATTAGAAGAAGTGGTGTAGAATGTTAGAAATTTGATTCAAATCGATCATAACACTGTTTTTTGTTCTGTATTTTTCTGCTTCTTCATCGTCTGTTCACTTGTTTGATTTTTTCTACTCGTTTTGTATGATATTTCTAAAATCTGTTTTTGAAGTTTAAGTCAACATAAAAAGTCAAAGTAATTTTTAGTTTAATCGGAAATTTTCCATAGTTAAGAAGGAAAACGATATTCTCTGGGATTTATAAATTATAAAATTGAACCCGTTGTTGCTGTGTCTTAAATCGCTACTCATCAAAAGTATATTCATTATTCTTCAAAATTAAATTCAAAATAAATATATATGTTTAGTATTTTTATATTTGTATACGAGAGCAAAGCCAATCAAAATAGCATAAAGACATCCCCACTTTGCATATCCATATTTTTACTGAATGCTACATAATGTATTCATAAATTGCTTCATTTCTTTTTGATTTTTTTAGATCATCATTATATACGCGTAGAGTTTACGATCAAAACTTTCTTATTAAGTTATAAACGTCAATTTACATTAATTAGGATCTTTGGTTCATATCAAAATGTGCGGGAAGTTTAAATCCTTTGAGAAAAATGAAGAATTCTGTTTTTTGATATTTGTATTTGATTTTCTAATTTACTTTTCAATTATGTGACGCTTTTTTTTGTTTGCACGTGCATTTTTGTACTTTTTGTTTTGTGTGCAAAAATATTTAGTCGATTTAATGTAATTTATTTAGATATGATTTGATCTTATATAAATATGATATATTTTTGTAATATTTAAAATATAGCATAACAAATTCGAGCAATGCGTTGTTATATTAAACTAAATAAGGAGTTAGCACATGAAGTGGAATATTTGCGTAGAAGTTTGCACAAAAAGCAAACGGAAATTATACAACTAAAAAGGGAATATTTTCAAGAGCGGGCAGCCAAAGTATTATTAAAAAGGAAGTTCCAATGTGCCCTAGAGGAAGTGCAAGAAGTTTGTACAAAAAAATGTTTTATGAAAATTAAGCAAATTTTGCAGAAATATAAAAAGCATTATGATTGTAATGATAGTGACTTTGGCTGTGATAGCTCTGTAAAGCGTAATAACAGACATTGTAATGTGACAGCAAAGCCGTTTAGTGATACGTTGCAACAATCCCCTTCCAGAATAAGTAATACCTTTGATAGCCATTCTGATTCAATTACTAGTACTGGTGATGATGCACTAGAAATAGGATGGGAATGTGCAGCGAATACAACATTGGATAATTATAAAGAGACGCAACCGAAAAATTTATTATACCAAGAAAATGGTCCTACATCTGTGGAGGTTGAGGACCAGAGACTTTATAGGCGCATTACCATGATTATGTATGAAGACAACCAAGAAACAAATGATGTTGCACCTCAGAAGACATCAGATGAAGCCAGTAAAAGTGTGTGCAAACTGAAAAACGATGATCACTGTATGAAGATGGCAGAAATTAGTATTGAAACTTATGAGAAAGAGAATAAGCAACCCAAAACAAAAATCAAACATGAAAATCAAACATCAAAAATAAATGTAAAATCACGTTATGGGTGTGTTACAGAGCGAAGATGTAATATTATTTCTCAGCCAAAGGTTACAACTTTAAAAGTGCCGTCACCTCCACCTTCATTAAAAGATATACATTTGTCAGGTAAAATGCTTTTGTACGTACTGATATTATAGAGAATAAAAAAATTGTAATCGACCGGAACTGACTTTCCAAGTAGCATACATAACATTGTTTATTGTGGATGTGATTACGAAGTCGGAAGAATCTGCAACTAGAAGAAACAGATAGCATGATTTGTAAAATTTTGTATATGAAATGAGGCTCAAAGATCTGAACCAAATTTTAAGTAATTACTGAGTGTGTCAAATGCCTACTCCGAATCGATTTGCTTGGACAAATATTTAAAATTGCTAATTTTTTGGCTATTGAATTTCTGGAAAAAAACTTTTGTATTAAGAGTGGTAAAGATGGTCCGATTTTAATTTTGTTTTGGATGCAACCACAATTACCTACTAAATATCATTAATTACTAAAAAGACTCAAAAATTGCAACATATAGCTCGTTAAAAAATTTGTGTATACAGATGAGCAGAAACAAGATGAGATAAATCTATTCTGACTGCTATCCTGCTTAGATCAATATCAAAAAATCTGGGTCTACTTCAAGTGTTGTGAGGATACAAAAATAATTTATCACACTTTCTTCTTTTGAATTTTATTAACAGTTATTCGTTCCTTTCTTTATGTAAATAAATAGCTTGTAGATCGCCGCAGTTTTGTCCAAGTGAAATAAGTTGCAGTATACCATTCGAGTTTGTTGATTCGCTTCAGTATAATGGAACAACAACAACCATACCAATAACGACGATGGATATGACAACAACAACTAATAGGGCAGCATTACAAGGATTTGATCAAAATAATATGATTACTAGACCGAGTCGTCGCTGTAAACAAATAAATTTTTGCAATTTTTTAACGACTATTTAATAGTCGGCTCTGACCTTATGATATGTTGCCATTTGGAAAATCACGCCGATGCTTCCGAATAATTTTCGACTTATATATATTTTCACAGTCAACTTCGTACTTTAGCTGAGCAATCATCGTTTGTTTTGAGAATTGTTATAGGAAAGATTTGTTAGTTTAAAAGAGTTAAATTAATCCCACGTAGTTGGCTTCGATAGGTACCTAATTAAAATCAGGAAAAAATAAAACTTTGCACACTAGATTCAGATTTCGACACTCTCATTCACCCGTTAAGAACATTTGTTTAATCTCCCATTAAAAGCATGAACTTTTCAATTATATATATATATATATATATATATATATATATATAATTTACATTTTATATATTACTTATGTATATATATATATACATTTTCGATCGAGTTTTATAAGCCATTTTCAATAAAGTTTGGTGCAAAGCGTAACAGAAATGTGTTCTCTGAAACTGCGACTTTTACTTTGGTAACAAATTTACAGTGGACAAGGAAGAAACAGACGAACAAGCAGATAAGTTTAAGTTAAATCTAGAAGTGTGTCTCAGTCGGCCGATATAATTCAAAGTAAAACTTTTTTGGTTATTATATATACCTCCGTATAAGCTCACTACACCTTGTGCCTATAATTTAGGATGTAATAATCTTCTATTGAAGATGCTAATTTAAATTATTTGTATTTTATTTCAAGAGATGCATTTATCGCGTCTTTTTATTTTGCGAAAAAATTTTTTTAATTCTCTGTTTAATTATTTATATATGTATATACTATTGTACATTTACACTATATATGTTTTTCGGTTTCAATCGTTCGAATATAATACACTTTTGGTATATTATCAAATGGTACACGTTTCGGGAATTCAGCCGGTTTACATGAATAATGACAGTTGTCCTTAATATTTCGATTTTGGCTTTAATTTTGCTGTAATTGATTGATACCACTGGCAGAGTGCCCTTCTAAATGGTGTTCCTGCTTCTGTGAACCAGGTTGTATTTGTCTATTAGTTTTGTACGCCATTTCCAAAGTTTGCTGTATTATTGACATATCGGATTCTACACTACGGGCCCAATTTTCTACATCTCCCAATTCCTGCAACAAATTATAGCACACAATAAAAACTAAGTAGATAAATTTTAGGCTATATCTCTAACACATATAGTCAGAAAGTCTTTCAAGTCTCGTTTATTTATATTTACTTAAATATTTATTACATGAACGTGAATGTTTGAAAGGATTGAGTAGGACAGGATGGAAGAGGAGGTTCAATTAAATAAGTGATGGTTTATCAATTTCTCTGCCACATCTACCACTTTACAACTTTAATGTCACGAATATTGATATTATGAATATTGAGTTACCTTCAGAGCATTGCTGAAATTATCAATTAGTTGTAACCATTGATGCGTTTGTTTAGCAAAATTATTAGCAGCAACATGCAGTTGTTTTGCTTCACTATCTAGACGCTTTTGATTCAAATACGCTTGAGCCACTCTAATGAAAACAATGCGGATGAATATACAAAAAGACGGAAAGACAGAAAAGTGGGTCACATTTCTTTTTCCGTGACGTTCTTTTTTAATTTACCCCACGTTTACATGATCCACTAATGCTTTTGTTAAATCGTTAGATGCCTCAATAGCTTCTTTACGCTTAATTTCTTGCTTTTGTCTACGTTTCAATTGCTTGGCTTTGTGTTCTTTTACCATAGAATTTAACATTTTTTTTTCTTAGACAAAACAATTTAATAATATCTAATATAACAATATGTGAGACATAAAGCCAAACAAAATATTGTTGTAACAACCCTGTTTATTAAATAAGACAGATACTTTTATTGATACTTTTAAAGATAATGCGTTCGTTATCCATAAAACTTAAGTCATTATTCGAGTTGTCCATTCATATGAATTAGTTCAAATCATGTTTGAAATTCAAATTCTCTGGTAAATAACAAAAATTTTTATCAGATTTTCTCATTTAACTTACAATTGTGCGTCGTTTGGTAAGTACATGTGATTTCTTTAAAGTTTTATTTTATTTGCTAAATCACTGTGAAACTTTACTTCTTTTTGGTTGCGGGTATTTTTATTTTGGGTGAAACAATAACTCGTTAATGCAATTTAATAAAATTTATTTAGGATTTATAATAATATCCATTTGGTGTCACTTGTTATATATACCATAGCGAATTTACGCAATAAAATTATTATGGTGATGACAATTTTGAGTGTGATAGCTTAGGAAAACATAATAACAATAATATTTCCTTTAAAATAAGAGCAGAAAAATTATGTTATTCAAGTGAATTACGATACATTACCTAAAACATTTTCACTAAAAAAGAATAAAAAGATATCTCAACCAATATAGAATAATTCTTTTTCATCTTAATTTTCATGGTCGGAATATTTAAATTCATCAGGTGAAATGATTTTGTGTAATAATATTATAAACAAGTGAAAATGGTTTAGAAGATGGGCTGCAAAAAATGATCGATCTAACTATTATTAATTTTGCCTTTGGTTCCGAACACGTCTAGGGTTTGTAGGGATTTGAAAAGACGTTATCACACTTTCTTTTTTAATTCTGGTATTAATCATATCTTCTTTTCTTTACGTAAATAAATAGCTTATACATCATCGCCATTATGTTCAAGTAAAATAAGGCGCCATCTGAATTTGTTCATTTCATTTGGTTTTTTCAATAAATGATAATGAAATATTGTTAAATTAAGTTCTTTCTCCATTTTAAGCGTTCATTTCTATTGATTTGCGTTTTTTCTTGGCGTAATAGTAACTATTTCACCAAAGTTATGTTTCTTAACCATAGAAAAAAACGAAAACACAAAAGGATACGAAAGCATACGAAAGGACAAGAAATGAATAATATAAATATTACCAAGACTAAAGGAGTGGCAACAATAACAACAATATTTATATTTGTTTTTTTAACTACGCAGCTTAAAATTTATTTCTAGTGCTACATAAAGAGAAACTGTGTTTGTCATAACTGTAACTGTGCTCAGGTCAGTTCATTTTAGGTCAGTTCGGTTCAGTTCTGTTCAATTTGGTCCAGTATAATTCCATTTATTCCTGATATATTCAAAGATATTTTCGAATAATAAAACAATAAATAGGAAGTAGGCAACAAGTAGAAGAATCGTTTTTATTAATGATGGAACAAATGGTAAACATTAGTAAATTATGTTTAACTTAGATGAAAAACTTGAATCTCATTTCCTCGCCACACTCGCTCGTAGTTTACTTTATATATTGAGATAAAAAGTATGATAAATTTTTGGTAATTTAGGTCGCATGTAAAATATTTATACAAAAATTAATAATAAGAAACTTTCTGAGTTCAACATATAAATTTCGAATTTAAACGATCAATCTTTATTGATAAAGCAGAAGTGATAGAATCTCATATGTAAAATGATTTTAATTTCTAATTTGATGATGTGTTAATATTTGTTGTACCCACCAGCCAGTAGTTGGAGGTACATTCATTTTCTCATTATGTTTGTAACACCCAAAAGGAAGCGTCAGAGACACTGTCAGTCCATCTGACCGTGTGCAGTTACCATTCTCCTAGTCGCAAACATTGAAAATTCCTGCAGACAGATTGGAATTTTTGGTATTATACTCACTATATATTTGGTGGTATTATACTCATTATTAGCAAATTGCAAAAGATACAAAATTTAAATTTTGTACAAGTGGTAAGAACATCTCCAACAGCTGTCCGAAAATCATTCAATTTGGCTACGCCTACTCAAAATGATACAATATCGTATTTTCACGTTCTTGTGGTACAGGTTATAATAAGTTAATGCAGATCCATCCAATCTAAAAGTAAAGTTTCTTTAGTTTAATCAGGTAGTTTGTAAAGCAATTCGAAGCCCTTAAAAGTGCCATTATAAAAATTTAGAAATTATCTTTCATTTCGTATCAGACCATCACTGTCTGTTCTAAATTAAGAATTTTGGCAAATTTGTTTCAAAGATATAAGTTCCACATTATATCCTTTGCAGACACAAAAACCTACAGGCACATCATTTACAGATTGCTACATTTGGTAAAAGGTAAACAAGAGAATAAAAATTTCAGTTATATCAGTGTATCAAATTTCCAAAAAATGAAAAAAACATATCTTATGGATAAATAAATATCTTTCATTGTGAAAATCCTTTTTAAAACCAAGCCTCTTGGACATAAGTGATCCATTTACTTACCCGTCGAAAACATATTTGTTAATAGATTCTCATCAATACTGATTACTTCATCCGTTCATTACTTCCACCTAAGGCATAATCTATAAAGAAACATTTCTGCCATCATACTTACTATTGTAGTTTATCCAAGATAATTACCATATCACGACGAATATGGTAAAGTACTTTACACTGTAAACTCTAAGAAACACCTTAAATAATTTAAATACTTTAATTAGTTTTCTCTTTTTTTACTAAACAAATAATTCAAAAATATGCATTTGCATTTATTTTCCATTAAATGGTTGAAAATTTCACAAATAGAATGCTATAAATATACGAAATGCAAAAAAAAATTTCATTCAGTGTTCAGTTTTGCATATTTGTATTTGCATTTCGGCCTGCATATGTTTATAAAGATAATTTTTTATAAAGTGTTTCTTTTGATGAATTAAATGCTGCATAAATAAATATATTTGGATTTATTACAATGATTATTGTTGTTGTTTTGGTTCTTGCTTACGTGTGTGATGCAATGGAATATGGGATTAGATGCCCCGTGATTGTGGTAGCGATATTGCCCGTTTAAAAATTGAAATACATGTGCGCCATATTAGGTAGGCTTTAGCATTGATGGCTTTGATTTAAGATTTGTTGAACTGGTGTTCTCTGAATGGCGACGGTGGTAACAATGGCCCAAAAGTATTCACATCCAACTGAAGTAATTGCTATAATTCGTGTTGGATGCAGCTACTTCCATCGAGAACAGGTCGCATTTCTTCGTACTGGTATTAGTGTACTTAACCGATCTTGAACATGCAAACTCAGATGCTTCCATTGGAGCCATAGATGTTGGTTATGGAATGTCTCGACCAATTGCTAAATCGCCCTTCCAACTTGTACAATCAATATCCCGATCTTATTGAGTTGGTAGTTGTGTGACAACAGGCATCCATTTATCTGCATGGCTGCTGCATGGTATACATTAGATGGTACATCTTCCGAATGTAAAATGAATATCCCTACATAAAAGTGTGCAAAAGTGTAATAGGATGTATAATTTTATAAAATTTTCTATAAAATATATATATACATATATATATATATATATATATATATATATAAAAATTTATAAGTAATTTATTATTATATATGTACTATATATATGTAGAAAAAATATATCTTTACATAAACTGTCTGAACAAGACTAACGAAAATTTTTTTTTAATATAAATTTTAGAAAATTAAAAAAAGCATAACAAAACAAAAATAACAAAATGACAGATACGAAAAAGTTTTTGTAATAGTGAACAATAATTCAAAGCTACTATAATTTCCAAAATATTTGTTACTTCATTATTAAGTTGAGCGCTTATATATTCATTTTTATATAAATATATATACACGTATATTTTATAAAAATTTTATTTGTTTATAATCATTGCTGCAATTTACACTTGTATATATATTTATAAATTTTATTATATAGATATATATATATTTGTTTATTAAATATTTGAACAATAATGGAAGAAATTACTTCAATATTGACTGTAAGTATACGTAAAAAAAATAATAATTAAATAAACTTATAAATAAATAAAATGTAAATTTAATTCAAATGAAATTCAAATAAAATAAATTAAACCAATGGATTAATTTTATATTTTAAAAAAAATATTAAATTGACTTAATTTTTTTTGACTATTTTTTTATGGGTTTCATTTTAAATGTACAAGTAATAAAGAGAAGCAATAATAAAAACAATGAAATATTTTTAACTTAAGGTCTTTCTCTAATTTTAGCGTCCATTTCTGTTAATTTGCCATTTTTTCTTAGCATAATAATAACTATTTAACTAAAGTTATATTTCTTAACTGTAAAAACAAACAAAAACACAAAAAATTAAAACACACGTTTGCAGTTTGGTTTATATATTGAGATATAAGATATGATAAATTTTTGGTAATTTAGGTCATATACAAAATATTTATACAAACGTTAGTAATAAGAAACTTTCAGAGTTCAACCTATAAATTTTGAATTTCAACAATCAATCTTTATTGAAAAAGCAGAAGTGATAGAATCTCATATGTAAAATGATTTTAATTTCTAATTTGATGATGTTTTAATATTTGTTATACCCACCAGCCAGTAGTTGGAGGTATATTCTTTTTGTCATTATGTTTGTAACACCCAAAAGGAAGCGTCAGAGACACTACAAAATATATATTCTTGATCAGCAGCAAATTCTAAATCAATTTGGACATATTTGTCTGTCAGTCCATATGACCGTGTGTAGTTACCATTTTCCTAGTCGCGAAAACATATGTATCATTATAACATTGTAAGGAAGAAGGTCGTTTCCCCTTTTTCCCCCTTAACTCATTTTGCTATCATCATTTTCATTCCTCATTAATCATCATCCTACCGTCTTGTTAATAATCGACAGCAGATTCAGCGGTACCGTTAATGCAAATATTTAAGCGGCGAAAATAAAGAAATTTTGAGAAATAAAAGTAGTGGCAGAAGGAGTTAGAAAAATAAAACGTGACTTAAATATATTCCACGCAAACAGAAACAACACAGCGGGCGAGGCAAAACGTAGTGAATTTCTGTTGTCTAACAGAAAGTTATTTTATTTTGTATTACGAAACAAAGTAACAGTCAATAAAACATCAACAATAAGAAAGAAAGAAGGAGCCTTTTTAAATCATTTCTTATCTATTAACATATAAACTTACTGTACATGAGAATAACTTTAGTAAAGAAAGAAGAAAAGAATAAATACGTGTGTCAAAGGAGAGAGTTTTCGAGAAGCAAGATATAAGTACTGAACATATTGGAATAAAAGAATCTGTTATATTGAAGAAAACGAAAAAAAGTAAATTTCATTTGCAAGTCTGTCCTTATTTATTCTTTTCAGTGTAAAGACAAGCAAAGCGAAGCAACAGAAATCAGTAAACATTAGATTAGTGAGACTCTCATTGCACACGCTACGCACAGTACAATAGAGAATAGAATTCCAAGGCATAGCAAAATGAACATAAAGACACATTTACTTGGACTCTACTTACTCAGTGCACTTGCCAGCTACGTTTCTATTATTACTCTGATACTTACATCTTGATTACATTTACCAGGCATAGTTTTGGTCTGGCCATCTATTCGGCCGTTGACATACTCTCCGATAAACCATGTCACACGTTTAATTGACATTGTTACAACTAAGCTATTATAATCTAAAAAATAAATAAATAAAGAAAATAAACCAAACATTTAGTCGTGAATCTCCTAGTATTGAATTTAGCTATAAGTTAGTTTTAAATCACCGCGAAGCAAACCGAAAGCAGGAGGAAATGGCCTCTGCAAATTTACGAGCGGATGTACATACTAGTTAAATAAAGACTAGGTGGTGAATCATTTGGCCGAGTTCGAATTAGAGCCCGGGTGCACTGCAGAGGAGTTGCGTGTCAGATTTAGTAATTTAATCAAGAATCATTCGCCCGAAGAAAAGAAGCGATTGCTTCGGCTACAACCGCATTGCGACACGCGTCGCGGGGAAAGTAAACCTACCACATCAGTTCCCTATTTTTCACCACGAAAATCCTGCGTGTTGGACATTCCGTCCCGACCTAAGCACCTACTAACAAAGTGCTACAACATCACCACACACATAGAAAGCGTGGACACACCGGGTAGTATGACAAAGCCTTGTGCACACCTACAAAAATGGGAGGTGATGGATATCCTATGCAGGTGGAATGTGCCAGACAATGGTTCCATGGAACCCTTTGTGTTAATAGAGCGCCTTGAAGAAATGGCCGACACGTATGGGCTAGATATCAACTATCTGCCCGGCGCCATGCCAAAGTTCATAAAGGATTAGGCTTTGGCATGGTACCGAAGCGTGAACTGATGTTGGCAGTCATGGAGGTAGTTCAAGCGTGAACTCTAGGTGGTTTTCCTCTCATCACATTATCTAGAACAGCTGAAAGAAGAAATTAGAGCCCGAAGGCAACGACTGGATTAATACTACAAAACATGATGTGTCATACAAATATGTCAGCTGAAGAAAAACTAAATTGAATCTTCAAATACTTCCTCCCAGACTATCTTCTGTACATCAGAAGGGGCGACTTCGCGAATTTGTCGCGGTTATTGAAACTGCCAAGCCATTTCGAGAACATTCCCCGTATCGCCCAAGAGTTCTCGCTGGGCGTGATTAATGAGCAATCTACACACACTAGTACACAAAGAGCACGCAATCGGGCAGCCGCGCTTACATCAAAGGGATGTAACAACATGCCTGCGAATTCACCGGCATGCTGACGGTGCGGCAAACTTGGGCTCATATCAAGTGTCTGCCGTAACCAACAGGGGGCGACCAATCCCGAGAAGCACCTGCTCAATTGGGAGTGGTTCATGAGATGGTTTCTGATCCATATCCATCAGGGGGCATCATGAGTTCACGAGATCAGATCCAAAGATTTAGTTTGGTACCACGGGATCACCAGTTTCATATTTGCCCATGTGATGATGTTGGAGTTAGCTTTGTGGGGGCTGTGGTGTCCATGTCGCGGACGTAGCTCGACCTATTATGTTTATACCACTATTATAGTTTTGTCGAGCAGGGTGCTATTTCCCGAACAAAATGGTTAGCTGGGTAGGCTTATCGGGCTAATTTAATCTAAGCCAAGGGGTTTTAAGAAGGCCCCGAATCCTTACACCAAGGATTAAGCTAACTAGACGAGGTGCAATAGTGGCTTTAAATTGGAAGCTAGTCGGGACGGTGGCATGCACTTTGTGACGTGTCTACCAACGCTAGCGATCTTAAGTATGTTTATACCATGCATTTGAGCCTTCCAGGCAGGTATACATGTAAGACACTAACTGTACTGCCGTAACCAACAGGGGGCAACCAGTCCCGAGAAGCATCTGCTCAACTGGGAGTGGTTCACGAGATGGTGGATTGTGATGCCGGGGCATCACAAGGGGGCATAATTAGTCACGAGATCAGATGCAAAGATTTAATTTTTTATCACGGGATCACCAGTTTTAATATGAGCATTGTGGTGATATTGAGGTTGGCTTCGTGGGGGCTGTGGTGCCTATATCGCGAGCGTTGCACGTACAAGCATATATATGCTTGACGTGCAGGGTCCCATTTCCCGAAAGAAATGGGTAGCTGGGTAAGCTTCAAAGCTGGCAAAGCGAAGTTATGAAGATCCCACTTTGAGCTGTAAGCACAGCAGACTATACGCTATGCTCCATGTTGGAAATATATGCATCTGGGGGGTCATAGATACGGGCGCATCACGCTGTTTTATGAATGTCCACTTTGCCAAAAGACTCGGCAAACACACTACCTGGGGCAGAACAGATTTAGAAGTAACACAATCTGATGGAACAACCCGCCAAGTGTCCGAGGCCGCATATTATAAGCGAAGTACAACGCAACTTGATGTTTTTAATTATGCCACAAACATTCGAGGCCGTAGTCTTGGTACTAAGCTTCCTAGAAGCTTTTAACGCAACGATTGTGTGCACAGGGCACCAGGCAACTTGCTACACGTCATGGGGATCTCAGACGCAATGCTTCTTGGCGGACGGGGCGCTCACTCAGCAAGCAATTTACGCAACTTACCGAGATAACACCACAGTCAAAGGTCATGCTGGTATCCCCAGCAAGCTATGAGAGACAATTCAGCCGACCAAAACAACGAAGCAAATAAAATTCAAGCTAGCACCAGCCGACGAGTCTCAAAAAATGGTTGTTACCAAAGCCATAGGGCTGTGGTAGCCAATACCAACACCAAAGCCGACCAAGTGGTCCAAGGCACTCCACAGATGCCTACAAATATCCACAAAGTAGAAACGCACGATACACAGAGACAATTCCAGCACAATGCCTGGAAACCCGGCTTTGTTTTACAACCTACAGAACTGAACAACTCAGACGCGGATGCCACCAAGCGATGAGTAGGTGGTAATCGCTGATTTTCTACCCATCGAATTGCCGCGCTTCCAACGTGTTACCGGACATACACACATCGGCCAGCATCACATGCGCATGCTTGTCGACCAGCCCGTGAAAATCCACTACCGAACTATAAATCTCAATATGCAATGGGTAGTCAACGCGGAAGTCGATAAGCTACTAGAACGGGGCCGTATAGAACCCTCGCATACAGTTTCCTAATCACCTTGGCGCAAAAGAAGGACGGCACATGGAGGTTGTGCATGGACTTTCGATAACTGAACAAACGTTAAGACTAAGATCCGTACCCGCTTCCCAGAATCGCACATATACTATATATATATATACTAGAGTGCTTACGAAAAGCAAAATATATCAGTAGCCTAGATCTAGAAAAGGGTTACTGGCAGTTACCTCTAGCTGTAGACAGCAGGAAATATACCGTCTTTGCAGTGGCAGGTCGAGACCTCTACCAATGAATGCCTTCACTCGGCGCCTGCAACGTTTCAACGAATACTGGACACCGCCTTCGGGCCGGACCTGGAACCCTACGCTTTGCATACCTTGCCGACATCATCTTCATACGAAAAATTTTACAACAGTACACGAAAGACGGCGAAGTCCTCCGCCGGCTGTACAAAGCTAACCTAAAAATTATCGCATCAAAGTGCGAGTTGTTCAAACGAAAAGTGTCATAATGTGTGACAGGCGAAGGCCTCAAAACGGATCCTAATAAAATGGCAGCAGGTATAAAGATGCGACCACTATAAAATATTAAGAGCTCCGACGTTTCCTGGGGCAACCTCATGGTACCGTAGGTTCATCAGGGCTTTTGCCGAAATGTCGTCTGACTTACTTACTAAAAAAAGGAAAACACTGGAGGTTCAAACCATAAATTTTGAATTTCAACAATCAATCTTTATTGAAAAAGCAGAAGTGATAATTATAATCATAATTAAAATGATTTTAACTTCTAAATTGATGATGTGTTGATTATGCCGCTTCTTTTTAATATGCTATTACACAAAATGCATTGGAAAAAGTTAATATTTGTTATACCCACCAGCCAGTAGTTGGGCGTATATTCATTTTGTCATTATGTTTGTTACACCCAAAACAGTCACAGAAAAACTTCTAATTGATCAGTCCAGTTAAAGTGCTAGCCTAATGTCAATACAAGAAAATAATCAAACAACTACCATCTCAGTGATTACTCTAGTTCAAGTACTAGCCTAATGTGCTTATACGAGAAGTAGTTGTGCACAGTAACCTTCCTCATCAGTTAATGTGGTTCAAGTGAAAGCCTATTTTCAATATATGAGGGTAAGTATTTGCTCGCCGCGCCATTTGCAAACGCATTGTGGCTTTGGTACACATAGTTTTCATTCCGGGTTTTGAAGCTTGGTGTTCGGAAGTGACGGTATAATTGGCCCTTCTTCCACGCAAAATCTGGGTATATTTCAAGCCTTGCTCACATTTCGGCCAACCTCTTTTCGATGCATGAACATCGTGCTTTATTGGCAACGTTATAGATCGCTTCCGACTTCGCCACTAGTTGGTATGTTTCTACCGGCAAGCGTAACAGTGCGTCTGCTACTGCATTCTGGGTTCTCCGTCAATATTGAACTGTAAAGTTGTATTGTTGGAACTCTAAAGCCCAGCGTGCTATACGCCTTGACGAATTATTAATGGAGTTAAGCCACTTCAATTATAACGGTAAATGTGTACCCTCCGTGTTATGGTAACATCTTTCGGATAACCCATACTATGGCAAGGCATTCCTTTTCGGTAAGGCTCGGCGTGGTTAAGATGTCGACTGGCGTACGCCGGTAATCGTTCTGAGCCATCGATTTCTTGGGTGAGCACAGCCCTCAAACCGATCTCGCTGGCATCGGTTTGTAACGTGTATAACCTGGCAAAATTTGGGCAGGCCAATACCGGGGCTTCTGTGACCTTTCGCTTAAGTTCTTCGAATGATTCTTACAGTGGTACCTCCAGTGTTTTCCTTTTTTTAGTAAGGAAGTCAGAAGACAATTTGACAAAAGCCTTGATGAACCTACGGTACCACGAGGTTGCCCCAGGAAACGCCGGAGCTCTCAATGTTTTGTAGTGGTCGCACCTTTATGCCTGCTGCCATTTTATCAGGATCCGTTTTGAGGCCTTCGCCTGTCACACATTGTTGGACTTTTCGTTTGAAAAAGTCGCACTTTGATGCGATAATTTTTAGGTTAGCTTTGTACAGCCGGCGGAGGACTTCGCCGTCTTTCATGTACTGTTGTAAAGTTTTTCGTATAAATATAATGTCGACAAGGTATGCAAAGGCGTAGGGTTCCAGGTCCGGCCCGAAGGCGGTGTACAGTATTCGTTGAAACGTTGCAGTCGCCGAGTGAAGGCCAAATGGCATGACATTCCATTGGTAGAGGTCTCGACCTGCCACTGCAAAGACGGTATATTTCCTGCTGTCTACAGCTAGAGGTAACTGCCAGTAACCCTTTTCTAGATCTAGGCTACTGATATATTTTGCTTTTCGTAAGCACTCTAGTATATATATATATAGTATATGTGCGTTTCTGGGAAGCGGGTACGAATCTTACTCTGAACGTTTGGTTAGTTATCCGATGTCCATGCACAACCTCCATGTGCCGTCCGTCTTTCGCGTCAAGGTGATTGGGAAACTGTATGGGCTATGCGAGGGTTCTATACGGCCCCCTTCTAGTAGCTTATCGACTTCGTCGTTGACTACTCATTGCATCTTGAGATTTATAGTTCGGTAGTGGATTATCACGGGCTGGTCGCCAAGCATGCGCATGTTATGCTCATCGATGTGTGTATGTCCGGTAACACGTTGGAAGCGCGGCAATTCGATGGGTAGAAAATCAGCGATTACCATCTACTCATCGCTTGGTGGTGTATCGTTAAGGATTGCATCCGCGTCTGAGTTGTTTAGTTCTGTAGGTTGTAAAACAAAGCCTGGTTTCCAGGCATTGTGTTGGAATGGTCTCTGTGTATCGTGCGTTTCTACTTTGTGGATATTTGTAGGCATCGGTGGAGTGCCTTGGACCACTTGGTCGGCTTTGGTGTTGGGATTGGCTACCACAGCCCTATGATAACCATACGGCTGGTTTTGGTAACAACCATTTTTAGAGACTTGTCGGCTGGTGCTAGCTTGAGTTTTATTTGCATCGTTGTTTTGGTCGGCTGAATTGTCTCTCATAGCTTGCTGGGGATCCCAGCGTGATCTTTGACTGTGGTGTTATCTCGGTAAGTTGAGTAAATTGCTTCCTGAGTGAGCGCCCCGTCCGCCAAGAAGCATTGCGTCTGAGATCCCCATGACGTGTAGCAAGTTACCTGGTGCCCTGCGCACGCAATCGTTGCGTTAAAGGTTTCTAGGAAGCTTAGTACCTAGACTACGGCCTCGAATATTTGTGGCATGATTAAAAACATCAAGTTGCGTTGTACTTCGCTTATAATATGCGGCCTCGGACACTTGGCGGGTTGTTCCATCAGATTGTGTTACTTCTAAATCTGTTCTGCCCCAGGTGGTGTGTTTGCCGAGTCTTTTGGCAAAGTTGACATTCATAAAACAGCGTGATGCGCCCGTATCTATGACCCTCCAGATGCATATATTTCCAACTTGGACCAAAGCGTAGAGTATGTTGTGCCCACAGCTCAAAGTTGGATCTTCATAACTTCGCTTTGCCAGCGTTGAAGCTTACCCAGCTACCCATTTCTTTCGGGAAATGGGACCCTGCACTACAAGCATATATATGCTTGTACGTGCAACGCTCGCTATATGGGCACCACAGCCCCCACGAAGCCAAACTCAACATCACCAATGGGCATATTAAAACTGGTGATCCCGTGACACCAAATTAAATCTTTGGATCTGATCTCGTGACTCATGATGCCCCCTGATGGCCAGCATCTTAACGACCATCTCATGAACAACTCCCAGTTGAGCAGATGCTGGACTGGTTGCCCCCTGTTGGTTACGGCAGACGCTTGATATGTGCTCAGGCTCGCCACACCGTAGGCACGCCGGTGAATTCGCAGGCATGTTGTTACATCCCCTTGATGTAAGCGCGGCTGCCCGATTGCGTGCTTTTTGTGTACTAGTGTGTGTAGATTGCTCATTAATCACGCCCAGCGGGAACTCTTGGGCGATACGGGGAATATTCTCGAAATCGCTTGCCAGTTCCAATAACCGCGACAATCAGCGAAGTCGCCCCTTCTGATGTACAGAAGATAGTCTGGGAGGGAGTTTTTGAAGATTCGATTTAGTTTTTCTTCAGCTGACATATTTGTATGACATATCATGTTTTGTAGCATTAATCCGGTCGTTGCCTTCGGGCTCTAATTTCTTCTTTCAGCTGTTCTAGATAATGTGATGAGAGGAAAACCACCTAGAGTTCACGCTTGAACTACCTCCATGACTGCCAACATCAGTTCACGCTTCGGTACCGAATCCTTTATGAACTTTGGCATGGCGCCGGGCAGATAGTTGATATCTAGCCCATACGTGTCGGCCATTTCTTCAAGGCGCTCTATTAACACAAAGGGTTCCATGGAACCATTGTCTGGCACATTCCACCTGCATAGGATATCCATCACCTCCCATTTTTGTAGGTGTGCACAAGGCTTTGTCATACTACCCGGTGTGTCCACGCTTTCTATGTGTGTGGTGATGTTGTAGCACTTTGTTAGTAGGTGCTTAGGTCGGGACGGAATGTCCAACACGCAGGATTTTCGTGGTGAAAAATAGGGAACTGATGTGGTAGGTTTACTTTCCCCGCGACGCGTGTCGCAATGCGGTTGTAGCCGAAGCAATCGCTTCTTTTCTTCGGGCGAATGATTCTTGATTAAATTACTAAATCTGACACGCAACTCCTCTGCAGTGCACCCGGGCTCTAATTCGAACTCGGCCAAATGATTCACCACCTAGTCTTTATTTAACTAGTATGTACATCCGCTCGTAAATTTGCAGAGGCCATTTCCTCCTGCTTTCGGTGCTTCGCGGTGATTTAAAACTAACTTATAGCTAAATTCAATACTAGGAGATTCACGACTAAATGTTTGGTTTATTTTCTTTATTTATTTATTTTTTAGATTATAATAGCTTAGTTGTAACAATGTCAACTAAACGTGTGACATGGTTTATCGGAGAGTATGTCAACGGCCGAATAGATGGCCAGACCAAACCTATGCCTGGTAAATGTAAGCAAGATGTAAGTATTAGAGTAATAATAGAAACGTAGCTGACAAGTGCAATGATTAAGTAGAGTCCAAGTAAATGTGTTTTATGTTCGTTTTGCTATGCCTTGGAATTCTATTCTCTATTGTACTGTGCGTAGCGTGTGCAATGAGAGTCTCACTAATCTAATGTTTACTGATTTCTGTTGCTTTGCTTTGCTTGTCTTTACACTGAGAAGAAAAAATAAGCACAGACTTGCAAATAAAATTTCCTTTTTTTTCGTTTTCTTCAATATAACAGATTCTTTTATTCCAATATATTCAATACTTATTTCTTGCTTCTCGAAAACTCTCTCCTTTGACACACGTATTTATTCTTTTCTTCTTTCTTTACTAAAGTTATTCTCATGTACAGTAAGTTTATATGTTAATAGATAAGAAATGATTTAAAAAGGCTCCTTTTTTCTTTCTTATTGTTGATGTTTTATTGACTGTTACTTTGTTTCGTAATACAAAATAAAATAACTTTCTGTTAGACAACAGAAATTCACTACGTTTTGCTTCGCCCGCTGTGTTGTTTCTGTTTGCGTGGAATATATTTAAGTCACGTTTTAAAAAGGGTTTTCACAATGAAAGATATTTATTTATGCATAAGAAATGTTTTGTTCATTTTTTGGAAATTTGATACACTGATATAACTGAAATTTTTATTCTCTTGTTTACCTTTTACCAAATGTAGCAATCTGTAAATGATGTGCCTGTAGGCTTTTGTGTCTGCAAAGGATATAATGTGGAACTTATATCTTTGAAACAAATTTGCCAAAATTCTTAATTTAGAACAGACAGTGATGGTCTGATACGAAATGAAAGATAATTTCTAAATTTGGTAATGGCACTTTTAAGGGCTTCGAATTGCTTTACAAACTTACTGATTAAACTAAAGAAACTTTACTTTTAGATTGGATGGATCTGCACTAACTTATAATAATCTGTACCACAAGTGGTCTAGGGTATAAAAACACAAGAACGTGAAAATACGATATTGCATCATTTTGAGTAGGCGTAGCCAAATTGAATGATTTTCGGACAGCTGTTGGAGATGTTCTTACCACTTGTACAAAATTTAAATTTTGTATCTTTTGCAATTTGCGAATAATGAGTATAATACCAGCAATTATATAATGAGTATAATTCCAAAAATTCCAACCTGTCTGCAGAAATTTTCAATGTTTTTACAAATATTATAATGATAAATGTGATTTTGCGACTAAGAGAATGGTAACTGCACAAGGTCAGATGGACTGACAGGCAAGTATGTGCGAATCAATTTAGAATTTCTTGCTGATCAAGAATATATATTTTGTAATGTCTGAAGCTTCCTTTTGGGTGTTACAAACATAATGAGAAAATGAATATACTTCCAACTACTGGCTGCTGGGTATAACAAATATTAAAACATCATCAAATTAGAAATTAAAATCATTTTACATATGAGATTCTATCACTTTTGCTTTATCAATAAAGATTGATCGTTTAAATTCGGAGTTTCTTATTATTAATTTTTGTATAAATATTTTACATGCGACCTAAATTCCCAAAAATTTATCATACTTTTTATCTCAGTATATAAAGTGAACTACGAAGAGTGTGGCGAGGAGATGAGATTCAAGTTTTCCACCTAAGTTAAACATAATTTACTTATGTTTACCATTTGTTCCATCATTAATAAAAACGATTCTTCTACTTGTTGCCTACATCTTATTTATTGTTTTATTTTTATAAAATCTCTTTAAACGTAACATATGAGGAGAACTGGAATTGTACTGGACCCAACTGAACCGAACTGACTAAAATTGACGTAATACGAAGTGAACTGAGCACAGTTACAGTTATGTCAAGCATAGCTTCTCTTTATGTAGCACTAGAAATAAATTTTAAGCTGCGTATTTAAACAAACAAATATGACTATTATTGTTATTGTTTTTAGTTCTGATAAAATTTATATAATTCTTGTCTTATCCTTTCGTATGCTATAAATTTTTTTTGTGTTTCCGTTTGTTTTTACAGTTAAGAAATATAACTTTAGTGAAATAGTTACTATTACGCCAAGGAAAAATGGCATATCAACAGAAATGGACGCTAAAATTGGAGAAAGAACTTAAGTTAGAACTATTTCATTGTTTTTATTATTGCTTCTCTTTATTATTTATATACTTAAAATAAAACACATAAAAACTAGTAAAAAAAAAAGTAAGTCAATTTAGTGTTTTTGTAAATCAGTTTAATAAATTGGTTTAATTTATATTATTTTAATTTAATTTGACTTAAATTTACCTCTTATTTATTTATAGCTTCATTCAATTAGGTTTGATTTACATTTACTTTAAATTTAATTTAATTTATTTTACGTATACTTACATCCAATTTTAGTGTAATATCTTCCATTATTGTTTAAATATTTAATAAACAAATATGTACGTATATAATATATATATATATAATAAAATATATAATTATGTACACTGGGTCGCTATGGTTTTCTTTTAAGACGCATTGTCGTAGTGGCTTTGGTACACATAGTTTTCATTCCGTGTCTTAAAGCTTGGTGTTCGAAAGTGACGGTATAATTGGCCCTTCTTCCACGCAAAATCTGGGTATTTTTCAGGCCTTGCTCACATTTCGGCCAACCTCTTTTCGATGCATGAACATCGTGCTTTATTGGCAACGTTATAGATCGGTTCCGACTCCGCCACTAGTTGGTATGTTTCTACCGGCAAGCGTGAACGTGCGTCTGCTACTGCATTCTGGGTTCTCCGTCAATATTGAACTGTAAAGTTGTATTCTTGGAACTCTAAAGCCCAGCGTGCTATACGCCCTGACGAATTATTAATGGAGTTAAGCCACTTCAATGCGAGATGGTCTTTTATAACGGTAAATTTGTACCCTCCGTGGTATGGTAGCATCTTTCGGATAACCCATACTATGGCTAGGCATTCCTTTTTGGTAACGCTCTGCGTGGTTAAGATGTCGCTTGGCGTACGCAGTTAATCGCTCTGGGCCATCGATTTCTTGGGTGAGCACAGCCCTCAAACCGATGTCGCTGGCGTCGGTTTGTAACGTGTATAGCCTGGCAAAATTTGGGCAGGCCAACACCGGGATTTCCGTGACCTTTCCCCTAAGTTCTTCGAATGCTATTACAGTGGTACCTCCAGTGTTTTCCTTTTTTTAGTAAGGAAGTCAGACGATAATTCGGCAAAAGCCCTGAGGAACCTACGGTACCACGAGGTTGCCCCAGGAAACGCCGGAGCTCTTAATATTTTATAGTGGTCGCATCTTTATGCCTGCTGCCATTTTATCAGGATCCGTTTTGAGGCCTTCGCCTGTCACACATTATTGCACTTTTCGTTTGAAAAACTCGCACTTTGATGCGATAATTTTTAGGTTAGCTTTGTACAGCCGGCGGAGGACTTCGCCGTCTTTCGTGTACTGTTGTAAAATTTTTCGTATGAAGATGATGTCGGCAAGGTATGCAAAGACGTAGGGTTCCAGGTCCAGCCCGAAGGCGGTGTCCAGTATTCGTTGAAACGTTGCAGTCACCGAGTGAAGGCCAAATGGCATGACATTCCATTGGTAGAGGTCTCGACCTGCCACTGCAAAGACGGTATATTTCCTGCTGTCTACAGCTGGAGGTAACTGCCAGTAACCCTTTTCTAGATCTAGGCTACTGATATATTTTGCTTTTCGTAAGCACTCTAGTATTTATATATATAGTATATGTGCGTTTCTGGGAAGCGGGTACGAATCTTACTCTGAACGTTTGTTCAGTTATCGGATGTACATGAACAACCTCCATGTGCAGCTCGTCTTTCGCGTCAAGGTGATTGGGAAATTGTATGGGCTATGCGAGTGTCCTATACGGCCCAATTCTAGTAGCTTATCGACTTCGTCGTTGACTACTCATTGCATCTTGAGATTTATAGTGCGGTAGTGGATTTTCACGGGCTGATCGCCAAGCATGTTATGCTCACCGATGTGTATATGTCCGGTAACACGTTGGAAGCGCGGCAATTCGATGGGTAGAAAATCAGCGATTACCACCTACTCATCGCTTGGTGGTGTATCGTTAAGGATTGCATCCGCGTCTGAGTTGTTTAGTTCTGTAGGTTGTAAAACAAAGCCTGGTTTCCAGGCATTGTGTTGGAATGGTCTCTGTGTATCGTGCGTTTCTACTTTGTGGATATTTGTAGGCATCGGTGGAGTGCCTTGGACCACTTGGTCGGCTTTGGTGTTGGGATTGGCTACCACAGCCCTATGATAACCATACGGCTGGTTTTGGTAACAACCATTTTTAGAGACTTGTCGGCTGGTGCTAGCTTGAGTTTTATTTGCATCGTTGTTTTGGTCGGCTGAATTGTCTCTCATAGCTTGCTGGGGATCCCAGCGTGATCTTTGACTGTGGTGTTATCTCGGTAAGTTGAGTAAATTGCTTCCTGAGTGAGCGCCCCGTCCGCCAAGAAGCATTGCGTCTGAGATCCCCATGACGTGTAGCAAGTTACCTGGTGCCCTGCCCACGCAATCGTTGCGTTAAAAGCTTCTAGGAAGCTTAGTACCAAGACTACGGCCTCGAATATTTGTGGCATGATTAAAAGCATCAAGTTGCGTTGTACTTCGCTTATAATATGCGGCCTCGGACACTTGGCGGGTTGTTCCATCAGATTGTGTTACTTCTAAATCTGTTCTGCGCCAGGTGGTGTGTTTGCCGAGTCTTTTGGCAAAGTTGACATTCATAAAACAGCGTGATGCGCCCGTATCTATGACCCCCCAGATGCATATATTTCTAACTTGGACCAAAGCGTATAGTATGTTGTGCCCACAGCTCACAGTTGGATCTTCATAACTTCGCTTTGCCAGCTTTGAAGCTTACCCAGCTAGCCATTTCATTCGGGAAATGGGACCCTGCACTACAAGCATATATATGCTTGTACGTGCAACGCTCGCGATATGGGCACCACAGCCCCTACGAAGCCAAACTCAATATCACCAATGGGCATATTAAAACTGATGATCCCGTGACACCAAATTAAATCTTTGGATCTGATCTTGTGACTCATGATGCCCCCTGATGGCCACCATCACAACGACCATCTCATGAACAACTCCCAGTTGAGCAGATGCTTCTCGGGACTGGTTGCCCCCTGTTGGTTACGGCAGACGCTTGATATGTGCTCAGGCTCGCCACACCGTAGGCACGCCGGTGAATTCGCAGGCATGTTGTTACATCCCCTTGATGTAAGCGCGGCTGCCCGATTCCGTGCTCTTTGTGTACTAGTGTGTGTAGATTGCTCATTAATCACGCCCAGCGGGAACTCTTGGGCGATACGGGGAATATTCTCGAAATCGCTTGCCAGTTCTAATAACCGCGACAATCAGCGAAGTCGCCCCTTCTGATGTACAGAAGATAGTCTGGGAGGGAGTTTTTGAAGATTCGATTTAGTTTTTCTTCAGCTGACATATTTGTATGACACATCATGTTTTGTAGCATTAATCCGGTCGTTGCCTTCTGGCTCTAATTTCTTCTTTCAGCTGTTCTAGATAATGTGATGAGAGGAAAACCACCTAGAGTTCACGCTTGAACTACCTCCATGACTGCCAACATCAGTTCACGCTTCGGTACCGAATCCTTTATGAACTTTGGCATGGCACCGGGCAGATAGTTGATATCTAGCCCATACGTGTCGGTCATTTCTTCAAAGCGCTCTATTAACACAAAGGGTTCCATGGAACCGTTGTCTGGCACATTCCACCTGCATAGGATATCCATCACCTCCCATTTTTGTAGGTGTGCACAAGGCTTTGTCATACTACCCGGTGTGTCCACGCTTTCTATGTGTGTGGTGATGTTGTAGCACTTTGTTAGTAGGTGCTTGGGTCGAGACGGAATGTTCAACACGCAGGATTTTCGTGGTGAAAAATAGGGAACTGATGTGGTAGGTTTACTTTCCCCGCGACGCGTGTCGCAATGCGGTTGTAGCCGAAGCAATCGCTTCTTTTCTTCGGGCGAATGATTCTTGATTAAATTACTAAATCTGACACGCAACTCCTCTGCAGTGCACCCGGGCTCTAATTCGAATTCGGCCAAATGATTCACCACCTAGTCTTTATTTAACTAGTATGTACATCCGCTCGTAAATTTGCAGAGGCCATTTCCTCCTGCTTTCGGTTTGCTTCGCGGTGATTTAAAACTAACTTATAGCTAAATTCAATACTAGGAGATTCACGACTAAATGTTTGGTTTATTTTCTTTATTTATTTATTTCTTAGATTATAATAGCTTAGTTGTAACAATGTCAACTAAACGTGTGACATGGTTTATCGGAGAGTATGTCAACGGCCGAATAGATGGCCAGACCAAAACTATGCCTGGTAAATGTAATCAAGATGTAAGTATTAGAGTAATAATAGAAACGTAGCTGGCAAGTGCAATGATTAAGTAGAGTCCAAGTAAATGTGTTTTTATGTTCGTTTTGCTATGCCTTGGAATTCTATTCTCTATTGTACTGTGCGTAGCGTGTGCAATGAGAGTCTCACTAATCTAATGTTTACTGATTTCTGTTGGTTTGCTTTGCTTGTCTTTACACTGAGAAGAAAAAGTAAGCACAGACTTGCAAATAAAATTTCCTTTTTTTTCGTTTTCTTCAATATAACAGATTCTTTTTTTCCAATATATTCAGTACTTATTTCTTGCTTCTCGAAAACTCTCCCCTTTGGCACACGTATTTATTCTTTTCTTTTTTCTTCACTAAAGTTATTCTCATGTACAGTAAGTTTATATGTTAATAGATAAGAAATGATTTAAAAAGGCTCCTTCTTTCTTTCTTATTGTTGATGTTTTATTGACTGTTACTTTGTTTCGTAATACAAAATAAAATAACTTTCTGTTAGACAACAGAAATTCACTACGTTTTGCTTCGCCCGCTGTTGTTTCTGTTTGCGTGGAATATATTTAAGTCACGTTTTATTTTTCTAACTCCTTCTGCCACTACTTTTATTTCTCAAAATTTCTTTATTTCGCCGCTTAAATATTTGCATTAACGGTACCGCTGAATCTGCTGTCGATTATTAACCAGACAGTAGGATGATGATTAATGAGGAATGAAAATGATGATAGCAAAATGAGTTAAGGGGGAAAAAGGGGAAACGACCTTCTTCCTTACAATGTTATAATGATATATATGTTTTCGCGACTAGGAAAAAGGTAACTACACACGCTCATATGGATTGATAGACAAATATGAACAAATCGATTTAGAATTTGCTGCTGATCAAGAATATATATTTTGTAGTGTCTCTGACGCTTCCTTTTGGGTGTTACAAACACAATGACAAAAAGAATATACCTCCAACTACTGGCTGGTGGGTATAACAAATATTAAAACATCATCAAATTAGAAATTAAAATCATTTTACATATGAGATTCTATCACTTCTGCTTTTTCAATAAAGATTGATTGTTGAAATTCACAATTTATATGTTGAACTCTCAAAGTTTCTTATTACTAACGTTTGTATAAATATTTTGTATATGACCTAATTACCAAAAATTTATTGCATCTTATATCTTATTATATAAAATAAACTGCAAATGTGTGTTTTAATTTTTTTTGTTTTCGTTTGTTTTTACAGTTAAGAAATATAACTTTAGTGAAATAGTTACTATTACGCCAAGAAAAAATGGCATATCAACAGAAATGGACGATACTATTGGAGAAAGTAAGTTAAAAATATTTCATTGTTTTTATTATTGCTTCTCTTTATTACTTGTACATTTAAAATGAAACCCGTAAAAAAATAGTCAAAAAAATCAAGTCAATTTAATATTTTTTTAAAATATAAAATTAATCCATTGGTTTAATTTATTTTATTTGAATTTCATTTGAATTAAATTTACATTTTATTTATTTATAAGTTTATTTAATTATTATTTTTTTTACGTATACTTACAGTCAATATTGAAGTAATTTCTTCCATTATTGTTCAAATATTTAATAAACAAATATATATATATCTATATAATAAAATTTATAAATATATATACAAGTGTAAATTGCAGCAATGTTTATAAACAAATAAAATTTTTATAAAATATACGTGTATATATATCTATATAAAAATGAATATATAAGCGCTCAACTCAATAATGAAGTAACAAATATTTTGGGAATTATAGTATCTTTGAATTATCGTTCACTATTACAAAAACTTTTTCGTATCTGTCATTTTGTTATTTTTGTTTTGTCCTGCTTTTTTTAATTTTCTAACATTTATATTTAAAAAAAATTTTCGTTAGTCTTGTTCAGACAGTTTATATAAAGATATATTTTTTCTACATATATATAGTACATATATAATAATAAATTACTTATAAATTTTATATATATATGTATATATATATGTATATATATATTTCATAGAAAATTTTATAAAATTATACTTCTTATTGCACTTTTGCACAGTTTTATGTAGGGATATTCATTTTACATTCGGAAGATGTACCATCTAATGTATACCATGCAGCAGCCATGCAGATAAATGGATGCCTGTTGTCACACAACTACCAACTCAATAAGATCGGGATATTGATTGTACAAGTTGGAAGGGCGATTTAGCAATTGGTCGAGACATTCCATAACCAACATCTATGGCTCCAATGGAAGCATCTGAGTTTGCATGTTCAAGATCGGTTAAGTACACTAATACCAGTACGAAGAAATGCGACCTGTTCTCGATGGAAGTAGCTGCATCCAACACGAATTATAGCAATTACTTCAGTTGGATGTGAATACTTTTGGGCCATTGTTACCACCGTCGCCATTCAGAGAACACCAGTTCAACAAATCTTAAATCAAAGCCATCAATGCTAAAGCCTACCTAATATGGCGCACATGTATTTCAATTTTTAAACGGGCAATATCGCTACCACAATCACGGGGCATCTAATCCCATATTCCATTGCATCACACACGTAAGCAAGAACCAAAACAACAACAATAATCATTGTAATAAATCCAAATATATTTATTTATGCAGCATTTAATTCATCAAAAGAAACACTTTATAAAAAATTATCTTTATAAACATATGCAGGCCGAAATGCAAATACAAATATGCAAAACTGAACACTGAATGAAATTTTTTTTTGCATTTCGTATATTTATAGCATTCTATTTGTGAAATTTTCAACCATTTAATGGAAAATAAATGCAAATGCATATTTTTGAATTATTTGTTTAGTAAAAAAAGAGAAAACTAATTAAAGTATTTAAATTATTTAAGGTGTTTCTTAGAGTTTACAGTGTAAAGTACTTTACCATATTCGTCGTGATATGGTAATTATCTTGGATAAACTACAATAGTAAGTATGATGGCAGAAATGTTTCTTTATAGATTATGCCTTAGGTGGAAGTAATGAACGGATGAAGTAATCAGTATTGATGAGAATCTATTAACAAATATGTTTTCGACGGGTAAGTAAATGGATCACTTATGTCCAAGAGGCTTGGTTTTAAAAAGGGTTTTCACAATGAAAGATATTTATTTATCCATAAGATATGTTTTTCTCATTTTTTGGAAATTTGATACACTGATATAACTGAAACTTTTATTCTCTTGTTTACCTTTTACCAAATGTAGCAATCTGTAAATGATGTGCCTGTAGGTTTTTGTGTCTGCAAAGGATATAATGTGGAACTTATATCTAAATTTGGTAATGGCACTTTTAAGGGCTTCGAATTGCTTTACAAACTACCTGATTAAACTAAAGAAACTTTACTTTTAGATTGGATGGATCTGCATTAACTTATTATAACCTGTACCACAAGAACGTGAAAATACGATATTGTATCATTTTGAGTAGGCGTAGCCAAATTGAATGATTTTCGGACAGCTGTTGGAGATGTTCTTACCACTTGTACAAAATTTAAATTTTGTATCTTTTGCAATTTGCTAATAATGAGTATAATTCCACCAAATATATAATGAGTATAATACCAAAAATTCCAATCTGTCTGCAGGAATTTGCAATGTTTGCGACTAGGAGAATGGTAACTGCACACGGTCAGATGGACTGACAGGCAAGTATGTTCGAATCGATTTAGAATTTGCTGCTGATCAAGAATATATATTTTGTAATGTCTCTGAAGCTTCCTTTTAGGTGTTACAAACATAATGACAAAATGAATATACCTCCAACTACTGGCTGGTGAATATAACAAATATTAAAACATCATCAAATTAGAAATTAAAATCATTTTACATATGAGATTCTATCACTTCTGCTTTATCAATAAAGATTGATCGTTTAAATTCGAAATTTATATGTTGAACTCAGAAAGTTTCTTATTATTAATTTTTGTATAAATATTTTACATGCGACCTAAATTCCCAAAAATTTATCATACTTTTTATCTCAGTATATAAAGTGAACTACGAAGAGTGTGGCGAGGAGATGAGATTCAAGTTTTCCACCTAAGTTAAACATAATTTACTTATGTTTACCATTTGTTCCATCATTAATAAAAACGATTCTTCTACTTGTTGCCTACATCTTATTTATTGTTTTATTTTTATAAAATCTCTTTAAACGTAACATATCAGGAGAACTGGAATTGTACTGGACCCAACTGAACCGAACTGACTAAAATTGACGTAATACGAAGTGAACTGAGCACAGTTACAGTTATGTCAAGCATAGCTTCTCTTTATGTAGCACTAGAAATAAATTTTAAGCTGCGTATTTAAACAAACAAATATGACTATTATTGTTATTGTTTTTAGTTCTGATAAAATTTATATTATTCTTGTCTTATCCTTTCGTATGCTATAAATTTTTTTTTGTGTTTCCGTTTGTTTTTACAGTTAATAAATATAACTTTAGTGAAATAGTTATTATTAAGCCAAGGAAAAATGGCATATCAACAGAAATGGACGTTAAAATTGGAGAAAGAACTTAAGTTAAAAATAATTCATTGTTTTTATTATTGCTTCTCTTTATTATTTATATATTTAAAATAAAACACATAAAAAAATAGTAAAAAAAAGTAAGTCAGTGCGTTAAAAGCTTCTAGGAAGCTTAGTACCAAGACTACGGCCTCGTATGTTTGTGGCATGATTAAAAACATCAAGTTGCGTTGTACTTCGCTTATAATATGCGGCCTCGGACACTTGGCGTGTTGTTCCATCAGATTGTGTTACTTCTAAATCTGTTCTGCCCCAGGTGGTGTGTTTGCCGAGTCTTTTGGCAAAGTGGACATTCATAAAACAGCGTGATGCGACCGTATCTATGACCCTCCAGATGCATATATTTCCAACATGGACCATAGCGTATAGTCTGTTGTGCTCACAGCTCAAAGTGGGATCTTCATAACTTCGCTTTGCCAGCGTTGAAGCTTACCCAGCTACCCATTTCATTCGGGAAATGGGACCCTGCACGTCAAGCATATATATGCTTGTACGTGCAACGCTCGCGATATAGGCACCACAGCCCCCACGAAGCCAACCTCAATATCACCACAATGCTCATATTAAAACTGGTGATCCCGTGATAAAAAATTAAATCTTTGCATTTGATCTCGTGACTAATTATGCCCACTGATGGCTGGCATCACAAACGACCATCTCGTGAACCACTCCCAGTTGAGCAGATGCTTCTCGGGACTGGTTGCCCCCTGTTGGTTACGGCAGACACTTGATATGAGCCCAGGTTTGCCACAGCGTCAGCATGCCGGTGAATTCGCAGGCATGTTGTTACATCCCCTTGATGTAAGCGCGGCTGCCCGATTGCGTGCTCTTTGTGTACTAGTGTGTGTAGATTGCTCATTAATCACGCCCAGCGGGAACTCTTGGGCGATACGGGGAATATTCTCGAAATCGCTTGGCAGTTTCAATAACCGCGACAAATCCGCGAAGTCGCCCCTTCTGATGTACAGAAGATAGTCTGGGAGGAAGTTTTTGAAGATTTGATTTAGTTTTTCTTCAGCTGACATATTTGTATGACACATCATGTTTTGTAGCATTAATCCAGTGGTTGCTTTCGGGCTCTAATTTCTTCTTTCAGCTGTTCTAGATAATGTGATGAGAGGAAAACCACCTAGAGTTCACGCTTGAACTACCTCCATGACTGCCAACATCAGTTCACGCTTCGGTACCGAATCCTTTATGAACTTTGGCATGGCGCCGGACAGATAGTTGATATCTAGCCCATACATGTCGGCCATTTCTTCAAGGCGCTCTATTAACACAAAGGATTCCATGGAACCATTGTCTGGCACATTCCACCTTCATAGGATATCCATCACCTCCCATTTGTGTAGGTGTGCACAAGGCTTTGTCATACTACCCGGTGTGTCCACGCTTTCTATGTGTGTGGTGATGTTGTAGCACTTTGTTAGTAGGTGCTTGGGTCGGGACGAAATGTTCAACACGCAGGATTTTCGTGGTGAAAAATAGGGAACTGATGTGGTAGGTTTACTTTCCCCGCGACGCGTGTCGCAATGCGGTTGTAGCCGAAGCAATCGCTTCTTTTCTTCGGGCGAATGATTCTTGATTAAATTACTAAATCTAACACGCAACTCCTCTGCAGTGCACCCCGGCTCTAATTCGAACTCGGCCAAATGATTCACCACCTAGTCTTTATTTAACTAGTATGTACACCCGCTCGTAAATTTGCAGAGGCCATTTCCTCCTGCTTTCGGTTTGCTTCGCGGTGATTTAAAACTAACTTATAGCTAAATTCAATACTAGGAGATTCACGACTAAATGTTTGGTTTATTTTCTTTATTTATTTATTTCTTAGATTATAATAGCTTAGTTGTAACAATGTCAACTAAACGTGTGACATGGTTTATCGGAGAGTATGTCAACGGCCGAATAGATGGCCAGACCAAAATTATGCCTGGTAAATGTAATCAAGATGTAAGTATTAGAGTAATAATAGAAACGTAGCTGGCAAGTGCAATGATTAAGTAGAGTCCAAGTAAATGTGTTTTTATGTTCGTTTTGCTATGCCTTGGAATTCTATTCTCTATTGCACTGTGCGTAGCGTGTGCAATGAGAGTCTCACTAATCTAATGTTTACTGATTTCTGTTGGTTTGCTTTGCTTGTCTTTACACTGAGAAGAAAAAATAAGCACAGACTTGCAAATAAAATTTCCTTTTTTTTCGTTTTCTTCAATATAACAGATTCTTTTATTCCAATATATTCAGTACTTATTTCTCGCTTCTCGAAAACTCTCTCCTTTGACACACGTATTTATTCTTTTCTTCTTTCTTCACTAAAGTTATTCTCATGTACAGTAAGTTTATATGTTAATAGATAAGAAATGATTTAAAAAGGCTCCTTCTTTCTTTCTTATTGTTGATGTTTTATTGACTGTTACTTTGTGTCGTAATACAATATAAAATAACTTTCTGTTAGACAACAGAAATTCACTACGTTTTGCTTCGTCCGCTGTGTTGTTTCTGTTTGCGTGGAATATATTTAAGTCACGTTTTATTTTTCTAACTCCTTCTGCCACTACTTTTATTTCTCAAAATTTCTTTATTTCGCCGCTTAAATATTTGCATTAACGGTACCACTGAATCTGCTGTCGATTATTAACAAGACGGTAGGATGATGATTAATGAGGAATGAAAATGATGATAGCAAAATGTGTTAAGGTGGAAAAAGGGGAAGCGACCTTCCTCCTTACAATGTTATAATGATACATATGTTTTCGCGACTAGGAAAAAGGTAACTACACACGCTTATATGGATTGATAGACAAATATGTCCAAATCGATTTAGAATTTGCTGCTGATCAAGAATATATATTTTGTAGTGTCTCTGACGCTTCCTTTTGGGTGTTGCAAACATAATGACAAAAAGAATATACCTCCAACTACTGGCTGGTGGGTATAACAAATATTAAAACATCATCAAATTAGAAATTAAAATCATTTTACATATGAGATTCTATCACTTCTGCTTTTTCAATAAAGATTGATTGTTGAAATTCACAATTTATATGTTGAACTCTCAAAGTTTCTTATTACTAACGTTTGTATAAATATTTTGTATATGACCTAAATACCAAAAATTTATTGCATCTTATATCTTATTATATAAAATAAACTGCAAATGTGTGTTTTAATTTTTTTTGTTTTCGTTTGTTTTTACAGTTAAGAAATATAACTTTAGTGAAATAGTTACTATTATGCCAAGAAAAAATGGCATATCAACAGAAATGGACGATACTATTGGAGAAAGTAAGTTAAAAATATTTCATTGTTTTTATTATTGCTTCTCTTTATTACTTGTACATTTAAAATGAAACCCGTAAAAAAATAGTCAAAAAAAATTAAGTCAATTTAATATTTTTTTTAAAATATAAAATTAATCCATTGGTTTAATTTATTTTATTTGAATTTCATTTGAATTAAATTTACATTTTATTTATTTATAAGTTTATTTAATTATTATTTTTTTTACGTATACTTACAGTCAATATTGAAGTAATTTCTTCCATTATTGTTCAAATATTTAATAAACAAATATATATATATCTATATAATAAAATTTATAAATATATATACAAGTGTAAATTGCAGCAATGTTTATAAACAAATAAAATTTTTATAAAATATACGTGTATATATATTTATATAAAAATGAATATATAAGCGCTCAACTTAATAATGAAGTAACAAATATTTTGGAAATTATAGTAGCTTTGAATTATCGTTCACTATTACAAAAACTTTTTCGTATCTGTCATTTTGTTATTTTTGTTTTGTTATGCTTTTTTTAATTTTCTAACATTTATATTTAAAAAAAATTTTCGTTAGTCTTGTTCAGACAGTTTATATAAAGATATATTTTTTCTACATATATATAGTACATATATAATAATAAATTACTTATAAATTTTATATATATATGTATATATATATGTATATATATATTTCATAGAAAATTTTATAAAATTGTACTTCTTGTTGCACGTTTGCACACTTTTATGTAGGGATATTTTTTTTACATACGGAAGATGTACCATCTAATGTATACCATGCAGCAGCCATGCAGATAAATGGATGCCTGTTGTCACACAACTACCAACTCAATAAGATCGGGATATTGGTTGTACAAGTTGGAAGGGCGATTTAGCAATTGGTCGAGACATTCCATAACCAACATCTATGGCTCCAAAGGAAGCATCTGAGTTTGCATGTTCAAGATCGGTTAAGTACACTAATACCAGTACGAAGAAATGCGACCTGTTCTCGATGGAAGTAGCTGCATCCAACACGAATTATAGCAATTACTTCAGTTGGATGTGAATACTTTTGGGCCATTGTTACCACCGTCGCCATTCAGAGAACACCAGTTCAACAAATCTTAAATCAAAGCCATCAATGCTAAAGCCTACCTAATATGGCGCACATGTATTTCAATTTTTAAACGGGCAATATCGCTACCACAATCACGGGGCATCTAATCCCATATTCCATTGCATCACACACGTAAGCAAGAGCCAAAACAACAACAATAATCATTGTAATAAATCCAAATATATTTATTTATGCAGCATTTAATTCATCAAAAGAAACACTTTATAAAAAATTATCTTTATAAACATATGCAGGCCGAAATGCAAATACAAATATGCAAAACTGAACACTGAATGAAATTTTTTTTTGCATTTCGTATATTTATAGCATTCTATTTGTGAAATTTTCAACCATTTAATGGAAAATAAATGCAAATGCATATTTTTGAATTATTTGTTTAGTAAAAAAAGAGAAAACTAATTAAAGTATTTAAATTATTTAAGGTGTTTCTTAGAGTTTACAGTGTAAAGTAGTTTACCATATATATCGTGATATGGTAATTATCTTGGATAAACTACAATAGTAAGTATGATGGCAGAAATGTTTCTTTATAGATTATGCCTTAGGCGGAAGTAATGAACGGATGAAGTAATCAGTATTGATGAGAATCTATTAACAAATATGTTTTCGACGGGTAAGTAAATGGATCACTTATGTCCAAGAGGCTTGGTTTTAAAAAGGATTTTCACAATGAAAGATATTTTTTTATCCATAAGATATGTTTTTTTCATTTTTTGGAAATTTGATACACTGATATAACTGAAATTTTTATTCTCTTGTTTACCTTTTACCAAATGTAGCAATCTGTAAATGATGTGCCTGTAGGTTTTTGTGTCTGCATAGGATATGATGTGGAACTTATATCTTCGAAACCAATTTGTCAGAATTCTTAATTTAGAACAGACAGTGATGGTCTGATACGAAATGAAAGATAATTTCTAAATTTGGTAATGGCACTTTTAAGGGCTTCGAATTGCTTTACAAACTACCTGATTAAACTAAAGAAACTTTACTTTTAGATTGGATGGATCTGCATTAACTTATTATAACCTGTACCACAAATGAAAATACGATATTGTATCATTTTGAGTAGGCGTAGCCAAATTGAATGATTTTCGGACAGCTGTTGGAGATGTTCTTACCACTTGTACAAAATTTAAATTTTGTATCTTTTGCAATTTGCTAATAATGAGTATAATACCACCAAATATATAGTGAGTATAATACCAAAAATTCCAATCTGTCTGCAGGAATTTTCAATGTTTGCGACTAGGAGAATGGTAACTGCAAACGGTCAGATGGACTGACAGGCAAGTATGTGCGAATCGATTTAGAATTTGCTGCTGATCAAGAATATATATTTTGTAATGTCTCTGAAGCTTCCTTTTAGGTGTTACAAACATAATGACAAAATGAATATACCTCCAACTACTGGCTGGTGGGTATAACAAATATTAAAACATCATCAAATTAGAAATTAAAATCATTTTACATATGAGATTCTATCACTTCTGCTTTATCAATAAAGATTGATCGTTTAAATTCGAAATTTATATGTTGAACTCAGAAAGTTTCTTATTATTAATTTTTGTATAAATATTTTACATGCGACCTAAATTCCCAAAAATTTATCATACTTTTTATCTCAGTATATAAAGTGAACTACGAAGAGTGTGGCGAGGAGATGAGATTCAAGTTTTCCACCTAAGTTAAACATAATTTACTTATGTTTACCATTTGTTCCATCATTAATAAAAACGATTCTTCTACTTGTTGCCTACATCTTATTTATTGTTTTATTTTTATAAAATCTCTTTAAACGTAACATATCAGGAGAACTGGAATTGTACTGGACCCAACTGAACCGAACTGACTAAAATTGACGTAATACGAAGTGAACTGAGCACAGTTACGGTTATGTCAAGCATAGCTTCTCTTTATGTAGCACTAGAAATAAATTTTAAGCTGCGTATTTAAACAAACAAATATGACAATTATTGTTATTGTTTTTAGTTCTGATAAAATTTATATTATTCTTGTCTTATCCTTTCGTATGCTGTAAATTTCTTTTTGTGTTTTCGTTTGTTTTTACAGTTAAGAAATATACTTTAGTGAAATAGTTACTATTAAGCCAAGGAAAAATGGCATATCAACAGAAATGGACGTTAAAATTGGAGAAAGAACTTAAGTTAAATATACTTCATTGTTTTTATTATTGCTTCTCTTTATTATTTATATATTTAAAATAAAACACATAAAAAATAGTAAAAAAAAGTAAGTCAGTGCGTTAAAAGCTTCTAGGAAGCTTAGTACCAAGACTACGGCCTCGAATGTTTGTGGCATGATTAGAAACATCAAGTTGCGTTGTACTTCGCTTATAATATGCGGCCCCGGACACTTGGCGTGTTGTTCCATCAGATTGTGTTACTTCTAAATCTGTTCTGCCCCAGGTGGTGTGTTTGCCGAGTCTTTTGGCAAAGTGGACATTCATAAAACAGCGTGATGCGCCCGCATCTATGACCCTCCAGATGCATATATTTCCAACATGGACCATAGCGTATAGTCTGTTGTGCTCACAGCTCAAAGTGGGATCTTCATAACTTCGCTTTGCCAGCGTTGAAGCTTACCCAGCTACCCATTTCATTCGGGAAATGGGACCCTGCACGTCAAGCATATATATGCTTGTACGTGCAACGCTCGCGATATAGGCACCACAGCCCCCACGAAGCCAACCTCAATATCACCACAATGCTCATATTAAAACTGGTGATCCCGTGATAAAAAATTAAATCTTTGCATTTGATCTCGTGACTAATTATGCCCACTGATAGCTGGCATCACAAACGACCATCTCGTGAACCACTCCCAGTTGAGCAGATGCTTCTCGGGACTGGTTGCCCCCTGTTGGTTACGGCAGACACTTGATATGAGCCCAGGTTTGCCCAGGTTTGTAACAACATGCCTGCGAATTCACCGGCATGAGGGCATGCCGGTGAATTCGCAGGCATGTTGTTACATCCCCTTGATGTAAGCGCGGCTGCCCGATTGCGTGCTCTTTGTGTACTAGTGTGTGTAGATTGCTCATTAATCACGCCCAGCGGGAACTCTTGGGCGATACGGGGAATATTCTCGAAATCGCTTGGCAGTTTCAATAACCGCGACAAATCCGCGAAGTCGCCCCTTCTGATGTACAGAAGATAGTCTGGGAGGAAGTTTTTGAAGATTTGATTTAGTTTTTCTTCAGCTGACATATTTGTATGACACATCATGTTTTGTAGCATTAATCCGGTCGTTGCCTTCGGGCTCTAATTTCTTCTTTCAGCTGTTCTAGATAATGTGATGAGAGGAAAACCACCTAGAGTTCACGCTTGAACTACCTCCATGACTGCCAACATCAGTTCACGCTTCGGTACCGAATCCTTTATGAACTTTGGCATGGCGCCGGGCAGATAGTTGATATCTAGCCCATACGTGTCGGCCATTTCTTCAAGGCGCTCTATTAACACAAAGGCTTCCATGGAACCATTGTCTGGCACATTCCACCTACATAGGATATCCATCACCTCCCATTTTTGTAGGTGTGCACAAGGCTTTGTCATACTACCCGGTGTGTCCACGCTTTCTATGTGTGTGGTGAAGTTGTAGCACTTTGTTAGTAGGTGCTTGGGTCGGGACGGAATGTTCAACACGCAGGATTTTCGTGGTGAAAAATAGGGAACTGATGTGGTAGGTTTACTTTCCCCGCGACGCGTGTCGCAATGCGGTTGTAGCCGAAGCAATCGCTTCTTTTCTTCGGGCGAATGATTCTTGATTAAATTACTAAATCTGACACGCAACTCCTCTGCAGTGCACCCCGGCTCTAATTCGAACTCGGCCAAATGATTCACCACCTAGTCTTTATTTAACTAGTATGTATATCCGCTCGTAAATTTGCAGAGGCCATTTCCTCCTGCTTTCGGTTTGCTTCGCGGTGATTTAAAACTAACTTATAGCTAAATTCAATACTAGGAGATTCACGACTAAATTTTTGGTTTATTTTCTTTATTTATTTATTTCTTAGATTATAATAGCTTAGTTGTAACAATGTCAACTAAACGTGTGACATGGTTTATCGGAGAGTATGTCAACGGCCGAATAGATGGCCAGACCAAAACTATGCCTGGTAAATGTAATCAAGATGTAAGTATTAGAGTAATAATAGAAACGTAGCTGGCAAGTGCAATGATTAAGTAGAGTCCAAGTAAATGTGTTTTTATGTTCGTTTTGCTATGCCTTGGAATTCTATTCTCTGTTGCACTGTGCGTAGCGTGTGCAATGAGAGTCTCACTAATCTAATGTTTACTGATTTCTGTTGGTTTGCTTTGCTTGTCTTTACACTGAGAAGAAAAAATAAGCACAGACTTGCAAATAAAATTTCCTTTTTTTTCGTTTTCTTCAATATAACAGATTCTTTTATTCCAATATATTCAGTACTTATTTCTCGCTTCTCGAAAACTCTCTCCTTTGACACACGTATTTATTCTTTTCTTCTTTCTTCACTAAAGTTATTCTCATGTACAGTAAGTTTATATGTTAATAGATAAGAAATGATTTAAAAAGGCTCCTTCTTTCTTTCTTATTGTTGATGTTTTATTGACTGTTACTTTGTGTCGTAATACAATATAAAATAACTTTCTGTTAGACAACAGAAATTCACTACGTTTTGCTTCGTCCGCTGTGTTGTTTCTGTTTGCGTGGAATATATTTAAGTCACGTTTTATTTTTCTAACTCCTTCTGCCACTACTTTTATTTCTCAAAATTTCTTTATTTCGCCGCTTAAATATTTGCATTAACGGTACCACTGAATCTGCTGTCGATTATTAACAAGACGGTAGGATGATGATTAATGAGGAATGAAAATGATGATAGCAAAATGTGTTAAGGTGGAAAAAGGGGAAGCGACCTTCCTCCTTACAATGTTATAATGATACATATGTTTTCGCGACTAGGAAAAAGGTAACTACACACGCTCATATGGATTGATAGACAAATATGTCCAAATCGATTTAGAATTTGCTGCTGATCAAGAATATATATTTTGTAGTGTCTCTGACGCTTCCTTTTGGGTGTTGCAAACATAATGACAAAAAGAATATACCTCCAACTACTGGCTGGTGGGTATAACAAATATTAAAACATCATCAAATTAGAAATTAAAATCATTTTACATATGAGATTCTATCACTTCTGCTTTTTCAATAAAGATTGATTGTTGAAATTCACAATTTATATGTTGAACTCTCAAAGTTTCTTATTACTAACGTTTGTATAAATATTTTGTATATGTCCTAATTACCAAAAATTTATTGCATCTTATATCTTATTATATAAAATAAACTGCAAATGTGTGTTTTAATTTTTTTTGTTTTCGTTTGTTTTTACAGTTAAGAAATATAACTTTAGTGAAATAGTTACTATTACGCCAAGAAAAAATGGCATATCAACAGAAATGGACGATACTATTGGAGAAAGTAAGTTAAAAATATTTCATTGTTTTTATTATTGCTTCTCTTTATTACTTGTACATTTAAAATGAAACCCGTAAAAAAATAGTCAAAAAAATCAAGTCAATTTAATATTTTTTTAAAATATAAAATTAATCCATTGGTTTAATTTATTTTATTTGAATTTCATTTGAATTAAATTTACATTTTATTTATTTATAAGTTTATTTAATTATTATTTTTTTTACGTATACTTACAGTCAATATTGAAGTAATTTCTTCCATTATTGTTCAAATATTTAATAAACAAATATATATATATCTATATAATAAAATTTATAAATATATATACAAGTGTAAATTGCAGCAATGTTTATAAACAAATAAAATTTTTATAAAATATACGTGTATATATATTTATATAAAAATGAATATATAAGCGCTCAACTTAATAATGAAGTAACAAATATTTTGGAAATTATAGTAGCTTTGAATTATCGTTCACTATTACAAAAACTTTTTCGTATCTGTCATTTTGTTATTTTTGTTTTGTTATGCTTTTTTTAATTTTCTAACATTTATATTTAAAAAAAATTTTCGTTAGTCTTGTTCAGACAGTTTATATAAAGATATATTTTTTCTACATATATATAGTACATATATAATAATAAATTACTTATAAATTTTATATATATAATATATATGTATATATTTCATAGAAAATTTTATAAAATTATACTTCTTATTGCACTTTTGCACAGTTTTATGTAGGGATATTCTTTTACATACGGCAGATATGCCATCTAATGTATACCATGCAGCAGCCATGCAGATAAATGGATGCCTGTTGTCACACAACTACCATCTCAATAAGATCGGGATATTGGTTGTACAAGTTGGAAGGGCGATTTAGCAATTGGTCGAGACATTCCATAACCAACATCTATGGCTCCAAAGGAAGCATCTGAGTTTGCATGTTCAAGATCGGTTAAGTACACTAATACCAGTACGAAGAAATGCGACCTGTTCTCGATGGAAGTAGCTGCATCCAACACGAATTATAGCAATTACTTCAGTTGGATGTGAATACTTTTGGGCCATTGTTACCACCGTCGCCATTCAGAGAACACCAGTTCAACAAATCTTAAATCAAAGCCATCAATGCTAAAGCCTACCTAATATGGCGCACATGTATTTCAATTTTTAAACGGGCAATATCGCTACCACAATCACGGGGCATCTAATCCCATATTCCATTGCATCACACACGTAAGCAAGAGCCAAAACAACAACAATAATCATTGTAATAAATCCAAATATATTTATTTATGCAGCATTTAATTCATCAAAAGAAACACTTTATAAAAAATTATCTTTATAAACATATGCAGGCCGAAATGCAAATACAAATATGCAAAACTGAACACTGAATGAAATTTTTTTTTGCATTTCGTATATTTATAGCATTCTATTTGTGAAATTTTCAACCATTTAATGGAAAATAAATGCAAATGCATATTTTTGAATTATTTGTTTAGTAAAAAAAGAGAAAACTAATTAAAGTATTTAAATTATTTTAGGTGTTTCTTAAAGTTTACAGTGTAAAGTAGTTTACCATATATATCGTGATATGGTAATTATCTTGGATAAACTACAATAGTAAGTATGATGGCAGAAATGTTTCTTTATAGATTATGCCTTAGGCGGAAGTAATGAACGGATGAAGTAATCAGTATTGATGAGAATCTATTAACAAATATGTTTTCGACGGGTAAGTAAATGGATCACTTATGTCCAAGAGGCTTGGTTTTAAAAAGGATTTTCACAATGAAAGATATTTTTTTATCCATAAGATATGTTTTTTTCATTTTTTGGAAATTTGATACACTGATATAACTGAAATTTTTATTCTCTTGTTTACCTTTTACCAAATGTAGCAATCTGTAAATGATGTGCCTGTAGGTTTTTGTGTCTGCATAGGATATGATGTGGAACTTATATCTTCGAAACCAATTTGTCAGAATTCTTAATTTAGAACAGACAGTGATGGTCTGATACGAAATGAAAGATAATTTCTAAATTTGGTAATGGCACTTTTAAGGGCTTCGAATTGCTTTACAAACTACCTGATTAAACTAAAGAAACTTTACTTTTAGATTGGATGGATCTGCATTAACTTATTATAACCTGTACCACAAATGAAAATACGATATTGTATCATTTTGAGTAGGCGTAGCCAAATTGAATGATTTTCGGACAGCTGTTGGAGATGTTCTTACCACTTGTACAAAATTTAAATTTTGTATCTTTTGCAATTTGCTAATAATGAGTATAATACCACCAAATATATAGTGAGTATAATACCAAAAATTCCAATCTGTCTGCAGGAATTTTCAATGTTTGCGACTAGGTGAATGGTAACTGCAAACGGTCAGATGGACTGACAGGCAAGTATGTGCGAATCGATTTAGAATTTGCTGCTGATCAAGAATATATATTTTGTAATGTCTCTGAAGCTTCCTTTTAGGTGTTACAAACATAATGACAAAATGAATATACCTCCAACTACTGGCTGGTGGGTATAACAAATATTAAAACATCATCAAATTAGAAATTAAAATCATTTTACATATGAGATTCTATCACTTCTGCTTTATCAATAAAGATTGATCGTTTAAATTCGAAATTTATATGTTGAACTCAGAAAGTTTCTTATTATTAATTTTTGTATAAATATTTTACATGCGACCTAAATTCCCAAAAATTTATCATACTTTTTATCTCAGTATATAAAGTGAACTACGAAGAGTGTGGCGAGGAGATGAGATTCAAATTTTCCACCTAAGTTAAACATAATTTACTTATGTTTACCATTTGTTCCATCATTAATAAAAACGATTCTTCTACTTGTTGCCTACATCTTATTTATTGTTTTATTTTTATAAAATCTCTTTAAACGTAACATATCAGGAGAACTGGAATTGTACTGGACCCAACTGAACCGAACTGACTAAAATTGACGTAATACGAAGTGAACTGAGCACAGTTACAGTTATGTCAAGCATAGCTTCTCTTTATGTAGCACTAGAAATAAATTTTAAGCTGCGTATTTAAACAAACAAATATGACTATTATTGTTATTGTTTTTAGTTCTGATAAAATTTATATTATTCTTGTCTTATCCTTTCGTATGCTGTAAATTTCTTTTTGTGTTTTCGTTTGTTTTTACAGTTAAGAAATATACTTTAGTGAAATAGTTACTATTAAGCCAAGGAAAAATGGCATATCAACAGAAATGGACGTTAAAATTGGAGAAAGAACTTAAGTTAAAAATACTTCATTGTTTTTATTATTGCTTCTCTTTATTATTTATATATTTAAAATAAAACACATAAAAAATAGTAAAAAAAAGTAAGTCAGTGCGTTAAAAGCTTCTAGGAAGCTTAGTACCAAGACTACGGCCTCGAATGTTTGTGGCATGATTAGAAACATCAAGTTGCGTTGTACGTCGCTTATAATATGCGGCCCCGGACACTTGGCGTGTTGTTCCATCAGATTGTGTTACTTCTAAATCTGTTCTGCCCCAGGTGGTGTGTTTGCCGAGTCTTTTGGCAAAGTGGACATTCATAAAACAGCGTGATGCGCCCGTATCTATGACCCTCCAGATGCATATATTTCCAACATGGACCATAGCGTATAGTCTGTTGTGCTCACAGCTCAAAGTGGGATCTTCATAACTTCGCTTTGCCAGCGTTGAAGCTTACCCAGCTACCCATTTCATTCGGGAAATGGGACCCTGCACGTCAAGCATATATATGCTTGTACGTGCAACGCTCGCGATATAGGCACCACAGCCCCCACGAAGCCAACCTCAATATCACCACAATGCTCATATTAAAACTGGTGATCCCGTGATAAAAAATTAAATCTTTGCATCTGATCTCGTGACTAATTATGCCCCCTGATGGCCGGCATCACAAACGACCATCTCGTGAACCACTCCCAGTTGAGCAGATGCTTCTCGGGACTGGTTGCCCCCTGTTGGTTACGGCAGACACTTGATATGAGCCCAGGTTTGCCCAGGTTTGTAACAACATGCCTGCGAATTCACCGGCATGAGGGCATGCCGGTGAATTCGCAGGCATGTTGTTACATCCCCTTGATGTAAGCGCGGCTGCCCGATTGCGTGCTCTTTGTGTACTAGTGTGTGTAGATTGCTCATTAATCACGCCCAGCGGGAACTCTTGGGCGATACGGGGAATATTCTCGAAATCGCTTGGCAGTTTCAATAACCGCGACAAATCCGCGAAGTCGCCCCTTCTGATGTACAGAAGATAGTCTGGGAGGAAGTTTTTGAAGATTTGATTTAGTTTTTCTTCAGCTGACATATTTGTATGACACATCATGTTTTGTAGCATTAATCCGGTCGTTGCCTTCGGGCTCTAATTTCTTCTTTCAGCTGTTCTAGATAATGTGATGAGAGGAAAACCACCTAGAGTTCACGCTTGAACTACCTCCATGACTGCCAACATCAGTTCACGCTTCGGTACCGAATCCTTTATGAACTTTGGCATGGCGCCGGGCAGATAGTTGATATCTAGCCCATACGTGTCGGCCATTTCTTCAAGGCGCTCTATTAACACAAAGGCTTCCATGGAACCATTGTCTGGCACATTCCACCTACATAGGATATCCATCACCTCCCATTTTTGTAGGTGTGCACAAGGCTTTGTCATACTACCCGGTGTGTCCACGCTTTCTATGTGTGTGGTGAAGTTGTAGCACTTTGTTAGTAGGTGCTTGGGTCGGGACGGAATGTTCAACACGCAGGATTTTCGTGGTGAAAAATAGGGAACTGATGTGGTAGGTTTACTTTCCCCGCGACGCGTGTCGCAATGCGGTTGTAGCCGAAGCAATCGCTTCTTTTCTTCGGGCGAATGATTCTTGATTAAATTACTAAATCTAACACGCAACTCCTCTGCAGTGCACCCCGGCTCTAATTCGAACTCGGCCAAATGATTCACCACCTAGTCTTTATTTAACTAGTATGTACACCCGCTCGTAAATTTGCAGAGGCCATTTCCTCTTGCTTTCGGTTTGCTTCGCGGTGATTTAAAACTAACTTATAGCTAAATTCAATACTAGGAGATTCACGACTAAATGTTTGGTTTATTTTCTTTATTTATTTATTTCTTAGATTATAATAGCTTAGTTGTAACAATGTCAACTAAACGTGTGACATGGTTTATCGGAGAGTATGTCAACGGCCGAATAGATGGCCAGACCAAAACTATGCCTGGTAAATGTAATCAAGATGTAAGTATTAGAGTAATAATAGAAACGTAGCTGGCAAGTGCAATGATTAAGTAGAGTCCAAGTAAATGTGTTTTTATGTTCGTTTTGCTATGCCTTGGAATTCTATTCTCTATTGCACTGTGCGTAGCGTGTGCAATGAGAGTCTCACTAATCTAATGTTTACTGATTTCTGTTGGTTTGCTTTGCTTGTCTTTACACTGAGAAGAAAAAATAAGCACAGACTTGCAAATAAAATTTCCTTTTTTTTCGTTTTCTTCAATATAACAGATTCTTTTATTCCAATATATTCAGTACTTATTTCTCGCTTCTCGAAAACTCTCTCCTTTGACACACGTATTTATTCTTTTCTTCTTTCTTCACTAAAGTTATTCTCATGTACAGTAAGTTTATATGTTAATAGATAAGAAATGATTTAAAAAGGCTCCTTCTTTCTTTCTTATTGTTGATGTTTTATTGACTGTTACTTTGTGTCGTAATACAATATAAAATAACTTTCTGTTAGACAACAGAAATTCACTACGTTTTGCTTTGCCCGCTGTGTTGTTACTGTTTGCGTGGAATATATTTAAGTCACGTTTTATTTTTCTAACTCCTTCTGCCACTACTTTTATTTCTCAAAATTTCTTTATTTGGCCGCTAAAATATTTGCATTAACGGTACCACTGAATCTGCTGTCGATTATTAACAAGACGGTAGGATGATGATTAATGAGGAATGAAAATGATGATAGCAAAATGTGTTAAGGTGGAAAAAGGGGAAGCGACCTTCCTCCTTACAATGTTATAATGATACATATGTTTTCGCGACTAGGAAAAAGGTAACTACACACGCTTATATGGATTGATAGACAAATATGTCCAAATCGATTTAGAATTTGCTGCTGATCAAGAATATATATTTTGTAGTGTCTCTGACGCTTCCTTTTGGGTGTTGCAAACATAATGACAAAAAGAATATACCTCCAACTACTGGCTGGTGGGTATAACAAATATTAAAACATCATCAAATTAGAAATTAAAATCATTTTACATATGAGATTCTATCACTTCTGCTTTTTCAATAAAGATTGATTGTTGAAATTCACAATTTATATGTTGAACTCTCAAAGTTTCTTATTACTAACGTTTGTATAAATATTTTGTATATGACCTAATTACCAAAAATTTATTGCATCTTATATCTTATTATATAAAATAAACTGCAAATGTGTGTTTTAATTTTTTTTGTTTTCGTTTGTTTTTACAGTTAAGAAATATAACTTTAGTGAAATAGTTACTATTACGCCAAGAAAAAATGGCATATCAACAGAAATGGACGTTAAAATTGGAGAAAGAACTTAAGTTAAAAATAATTCATTGTTTTTATTATTGCTTCTCTTTATTACTTGTACATTTAAAATGAAACCCGTAAAAAAATAGTCAAAAAAATCAAGTCAATTTAATATTTTTTTAAAATATAAAATTAATCCATTGGTTTAATTTATTTTGTTTGAATTTCATTTGAATTAAATTTACATTTTATTTATTTATAAGTTTATTTAATTATTATTTTTTTTACGTATACTTACAGTCAATATTGAAGTAATTTCTTCCATTATTGTTCAAATATTTAATAAACAAATATATATATATCTATATAATAAAATTTATAAATATATATACAAGTGTAAATTGCAGCAATGTTTATAAACAAATAAAATTTTTATAAAATATACGTGTATATATATCTATATAAAAATGAATATATAAGCGCTCAACTCAATAATGAAGTAACAAATATTTTGGAAATTATAGTAGCTTTGAATTATCGTTCACTATTACAAAAACATTTTCGTATCTGTCATTTTGTTATTTTTGTTTTGTTATGCTTTTTTTAATTTTCTAACATTTATATTTAAAAAAAATTTTCGTTAGTCTTGTTCAGACAGTTTATATAAAGATATATTTTTTCTACATATATATAGTACATATATAATAATAAATTACTTATAAATTTTATAAATATATATGTTTATTTCATAGAAAATTTTATAAAATTATACTTCTTATTGCACTTTTGCACAGTTTTATGTAGGGATATTCTTTTACATACGGCAGATATGCCATCTAATGTATACCATGCAGCAGCCATGCAGATAAATGGATGCCTGTTGTCACACAACTACCAACTCAATAAGATCGGGATATTGGTTGTACAAGTTAGAAGGGCGATTTAGCAATTGGTCGAGACATTCCATAACCAACATCTATGGCTCCAATGGAAGCATCTGAGTTTGCATGCCCAAGATCGGTTAAGTACACTAATACCAGTACGAAGAAATGCGACCTGTTCTCGATGGAAGTAACTGCATCCAACACGAATAATAGCAATTACTTCAGTTGGATGTGAATACTTTTGGGCCATTGTTACCACCGTCGCCATTCAGAGAACACCAGTTCAACAAATCTTAAATCAAAGCCATCAATGCTAAAGCCTACCTAATATGGCGCACATGTATTTCAATTTTTAAACGGGCAATATCGCTACCACAATCACACGGGGCATCTAATCCCATATTCCATTGCATCACACACGTAAGCAAGAACCAAAACAACAACAATAATCATTGTAATAAATCCAAATATATTTATTTATGCAGCATTTAATTCATCAAAAGAAACACTTTATAAAAAATATATCTTTATAAACATATGCAGGCCGAAATGCAAATACAAATATGCAAAACTGAACACTGAATGAAATTTTTTTTTGCATTTCGTATATTTATAGCATTCTATTTGTGAAATTTTCATCCATTTAATGGAAAATAAATGCAAATGCATATTTTTGAATTATTTGTTTAGTAAAAAAAGAGAAAACTAATTAAAGAATTTAAATTATTTAAGGTGTTTATTAGAGTTTACAGTGTAAAGTAGTTTACCATATATATCGTGATATGGTAATTATCTTGGATAAACTACAATAGTAAGTATGATGGCAGAAATGTTTCTTTATAGATTATGCCTTACGTGGAAGTAATGAACGGATGAAGTAATCAGTATTGATGAGAATCTATTAACAAATATGTTTTCGACGGGTAAGTAAATGGATCACTTATGTCCAAGAGGCTTGGTTTTAAAAAGGATTTTCACAATGAAAGATATTTTTTTATCCATAAGATATGTTTTTTTCATTTTTTGGAAATTTGATACACTGATATAACTGAAATTTTTATTCTCTTGTTTACCTTTTACCAAATGTAGCAATCTGTAAATGATGTGCCTGTAGGTTTTTGTGTCTGCATAGGATATGATGTGGAACTTATATCTTCGAAACCAATTTGTCAGAATTCTTAATTTAGAACAGACAGTGATGGTCTGATACGAAATGAAAGATAATTTCTAAATTTGGTAATGGCACTTTTAAGGGCTTCGAATTGCTTTACAAACTACCTGATTAAACTAAAGAAACTTTACTTTTAGATTGGATGGATCTGCATTAACTTATTATAACCTGTACCACAAATGAAAATACGATATTGTATCATTTTGAGTAGGCGTAGCCAAATTGAATGATTTTCGGACAGCTGTTGGAGATGTTCTTACCACTTGTACAAAATTTAAATTTTGTATCTTTTGCAATTTGCTAATAATGAGTATAATACCACCAAATATATAGTGAGTATAATACCAAAAATTCCAATCTGTCTGCAGGAATTTTCAATGTTTGCGACTAGGTGAATGGTAACTGCAAACGGTCAGATGGACTGACAGGCAAGTATGTGCGAATCGATTTAGAATTTGCTGCTGATCAAGAATATATATTTTGTAATGTCTCTGAAGCTTCCTTTTAGGTGTTACAAACATAATGACAAAATGAATATACCTCCAACTACTGGCTGGTGGGTATAACAAATATTAAAACATCATCAAATTAGAAATTAAAATCATTTTACATATGAGATTCTATCACTTCTGCTTTATCAATAAAGATTGATCGTTTAAATTCGAAATTTATATGTTGAACTCAGAAAGTTTCTTATTATTAATTTTTGTATAAATATTTTACATGCGACCTAAATTCCCAAAAATTTATCATACTTTTTATCTCAGTATATAAAGTGAACTACGAAGAGTGTGGCGAGGAGATGAGATTCAAATTTTCCACCTAAGTTAAACATAATTTACTTATGTTTACCATTTGTTCCATCATTAATAAAAACGATTCTTCTACTTGTTGCCTACATCTTATTTATTGTTTTATTTTTATAAAATCTCTTTAAACGTAACATATCAGGAGAACTGGAATTGTACTGGACCCAACTGAACCGAACTGACTAAAATTGACGTAATACGAAGTGAACTGAGCACAGTTACAGTTATGTCAAGCATAGCTTCTCTTTATGTAGCACTAGAAATAAATTTTAAGCTGCGTATTTAAACAAACAAATATGACTATTATTGTTATTGTTTTTAGTTCTGATAAAATTTATATTATTCTTGTCTTATCCTTTCGTATGCTGTAAATTTCTTTTTGTGTTTTCGTTTGTTTTTACAGTTAAGAAATATACTTTAGTGAAATAGTTACTATTAAGCCAAGGAAAAATGGCATATCAACAGAAATGGACGTTAAAATTGGAGAAAGAACTTAAGTTAAAAATACTTCATTGTTTTTATTATTGCTTCTCTTTATTATTTATATATTTAAAATAAAACACATAAAAAATAGTAAAAAAAAGTAAGTCAGTGCGTTAAAAGCTTCTAGGAAGCTTAGTACCAAGACTACGGCCTCGAATGTTTGTGGCATGATTAGAAACATCAAGTTGCGTTGTACGTCGCTTATAATATGCGGCCCCGGACACTTGGCGTGTTGTTCCTTCAGATTGTGTTACTTCTAAATCTGTTCTGCCCCAGGTGGTGTGTTTGCCGAGTCTTTTGGCAAAGTGGACATTCATAAAACAGCGTGATGCGCCCGTATCTATGACCCTCCAGATGCATATATTTCCAACATGGACCATAGCGTATAGTCTGTTGTGCTCACAGCTCAAAGTGGGATCTTCATAACTTCGCTTTGCCAGCGTTGAAGCTTACCCAGCTACCCATTTCATTCGGGAAATGGGACCCTGCACGTCAAGCATATATATGCTTGTACGTGCAACGCTCGCGATATAGGCACCACAGCCCCCACGAAGCCAACCTCAATATCACCACAATGCTCATATTAAAACTGGTGATCCCGTGATAAAAAATTAAATCTTTGCATCTGATCTCGTGACTAATTATGCCCCCTGATGGCCGGCATCACAAACGACCATCTCGTGAACCACTCCCAGTTGAGCAGATGCTTCTCGGGACTGGTTGCCCCCTGTTGGTTACGGCAGACACTTGATATGAGCCCAGGTTTGCCCAGGTTTGTAACAACATGCCTGCGAATTCACCGGCATGAGGGCATGCCGGTGAATTCGCAGGCATGTTGTTACATCCCCTTGATGAAAGCGCGGCTGCCCGATTGCGTGCTCTTTGTGTACTAGTGTGTGTAGATTGCTCATTAATCACGCCCAGCGGGAACTCTTGGGCGATACGGGGAATATTCTCGAAATCGCTTGGCAGTTTCAATAACCGCGACAAATCCGCGAAGTCGCCCCTTCTGATGTACAGAAGATAGTCTGGGAGGAAGTTTTTGAAGATTTGATTTAGTTTTTCTTCAGCTGACATATTTGTATGACACATCATGTTTTGTAGCATTAATCCGGTCGTTGCCTTCGGGCTCTAATTTCTTCTTTCAGCTGTTCTAGATAATGTGATGAGAGGAAAACCACCTAGAGTTCACGCTTGAACTACCTCCATGACTGCCAACATCAGTTCACGCTTCGGTACCGAATCCTTTATGAACTTTGGCATGGCGCCGGGCAGATAGTTGATATCTAGCCCATACGTGTCGGCCATTTCTTCAAGGCGCTCTATTAACACAAAGGCTTCCATGGAACCATTGTCTGGCACATTCCACCTACATAGGATATCCATCACCTCCCATTTTTGTAGGTGTGCACAAGGCTTTGTCATACTACCCGGTGTCCACGCTTTCTATGTGTGTGGTGAAGTTGTAGCACTTTGTTAGTAGGTGCTTGGGTCGGGACGGAATGTTCAACACGCAGGATTTTCGTGGTGAAAAATAGGGAACTGATGTGGTAGGTTTACTTTCCCCGCGACGCGTGTCGCAATGCGGTTGTAGCCGAAGCAATCGCTTCTTTTCTTCGGGCGAATGATTCTTGATTAAATTACTAAATCTGACACGCAACTCCTCTGCAGTGCACCCCGGCTCTAATTCGAACTCGGCCAAATGATTCACCACCTAGTCTTTATTTAACTAGTATGTATATCCGCTCGTAAATTTGCAGAGGCCATTTCCTCCTGCTTTCGGTTTGCTTCGCGGTGATTTAAAACTAACTTATAGCTAAATTCAATACTAGGAGATTCACGACTAAATTTTTGGTTTATTTTCTTTATTTATTTATTTCTTAGATTATAATAGCTTAGTTGTAACAATGTCAACTAAACGTGTGACATGGTTTATCGGAGAGTATGTCAACGGCCGAATAGATGGCCAGACCAAAACTATGCCTGGTAAATGTAATCAAGATGTAAGTATTAGAGTAATAATAGAAACGTAGCTGGCAAGTGCAATGATTAAGTAGAGTCCAAGTAAATGTGTTTTTATGTTCGTTTTGCTATGCCTTGGAATTCTATTCTCTGTTGCACTGTGCGTAGCGTGTGCAATGAGAGTCTCACTAATCTAATGTTTACTGATTTCTGTTGGTTTGCTTTGCTTGTCTTTACACTGAGAAGAAAAAATAAGCACAGACTTGCAAATAAAATTTCCTTTTTTTTCGTTTTCTTCAATATAACAGATTCTTTTATTCCAATATATTCAGTACTTATTTCTTGTTTCTTGAAAACTCTCTCCTTTGACACACGTTTTTATTCTTTTCTTCTTTCTTCACTAAAGTTATTCTCATGTACAGTAAGTTTATATGTTAATAGATAAGAAATGATTTAAAAAGGCTCCTTCTTTCTTTCTTATTGTTGATGTTTTATTGACTGTTACTTTGTTTCGTAATACAAAATAAAATAACTTTCTGTTAGACAACAGAAATTCACTACGTTTTGCTTCGCCCGCTGTGTTGTTTTTGTTTGCGTGGAATATATTTAAGTCACGTTTTATTTTTCTAACTCCTTCTGCCACTACTTTTATTTCTCAAAATTTCTTTATTTCGCCGCTTAAATATTTGCATTAACGGTACTACTGAATCTGCTGTCGATTATTAACAAGACGGTAGGATGATGATTAATGAGGAATGAAAATGATGATAGCAAAATGTGTTAAGGTGGAAAAAGGGGAAGCGACCTTCCTCCTTACAATGTTATAATGATACATATGTTTTCGCGACTAGGAAAAAGGTAACTACACACGCTCATATGGATTGATAGACAAATATGTCCAAATCGATTTAGAATTTGCTGCTGATCAAGAATATATATTTTGTAATGTCTCTGAAGCTTCCTTTTGGGTGTTACAAACATAATGACAAAAAGAATACACCTCCAACTACTGGCTGGTGGGTATAACAAATATTAAAACATCATCAAATTAGAAATTAAAATCATTTTACATATGAGATTCTATCACTTCTGCTTTATCAATAAAGATTGATCGTTTAAATTCGAAATTTATATGTTGAACTCTCAAAGTTTCTTATTACTAACGTTTGTATAAATATTTTACATGCGACCTAAATTCCCAAAAATTTATCATACTTTTTATTTCAGTATATAAAGTGAACTACGAAGAGTGTGGCGAGGAGATGAGATTCAAGTTTTCCACCTAAGTTAAACATAATTTACTTATGTTTACCATTTGTTCCATCATTAATAAAAACGATTCTTCTACTTGTTGCCTACATCTTATTTATTGTTTTATTTTTATAAAATCTCTTTAAACGTAACATATCAGGAGAACTGGAATTGTACTGGACCCAACTGAACCGAACTGACTAAAATTGACGTAATACGAAGTGAACTGAGCACAGTTACAGTTATGTCAAGCATAGCTTCTCTTTATGTAGCACTAGAAATAAATTTTAAGCTGCGTATTTAAACAAACAAATATGACTATTATTGTTATTGTTTTTAGTTCTGATAAAATTTATATTATTCTTGTCTTATCCTTTCGTATGCTATAAATTTTTTTTTGTGTTTCCGTTTGTTTTTACAGTTAATAAATATAACTTTAGTGAAATAGTTATTATTAAGCCAAGGAAAAATGGCATATCAACAGAAATGGACGTTAAAATTGGAGAAAGAACTTAAGTTAAAAATAATTCATTGTTTTTATTATTGCTTCTCTTTATTATTTATATATTTAAAATAAAACACATAAAAAAATAGTAAAAAAAAGTAAGTCAGTGCGTTAAAAGCTTCTAGGAAGCTTAGTACCAAGACTACGGCCTCGTATGTTTGTGGCATGATTAAAAACATCAAGTTGCGTTGTACTTCGCTTATAATATGCGGCCTCGGACACTTGGCGTGTTGTTCCATCAGATTGTGTTACTTCTAAATCTGTTCTGCCCCAGGTGGTGTGTTTGCCGAGTCTTTTGGAAAAGTGGACATTCATAAAACAGCGTGATGCGCCCGTATCTATGACCCTCCAGATGCGTATATTTCCAACATGGACCATAGCTTATAGTCTGTTGTGCTCACAGCTCAAAGTGGGATCTTCATAACTTCGCTTTGCCAGCGTTGAAGCTTACCCAGCTACCCATTTCATTCGGGAAATGGGACCCTGCACGTCAAGCATATATATGCTTGTACGTGCAACGCTCGCGATATAGGCACCACAGCCCCCACGAAGCCAACCTCAATATCACCACAATGCTCATATTAAAACTGGTGATCCCGTGATAAAAAATTAAATCTTTGCATCTGATCTCGTGACTAATTATGCCCCCTGATGGCCGGCATTACAAACGACCATCTCGTGAACCACTCCCAGTTGAGCAGATGCTTCTCGGGACTGGTTGCCCCCTGTTGGTTACGGCAGACACTTGATATGAGCCCAGGTTTGCCACACCGTCAACATGCCAGTGAATTCGCAGGCATGTTGTTACATCCCCTTGATGTAAGCGCGGCTGCCCGATTGCGTGCTCTTTGTGTACTAGTGTGTGTAGATTGCTCATTAATCACGCCCAGCGGGAACTCTTGGGCGATACGGGGAATATTCTCGAAATCGCTTGGCAGTTTCAATAACCGCGACAAATCCGCGAAGTCGCCCCTTCTGATGTACAGAAGATAGTCTGGGAGGAAGTTTTTGAAGATTTGATTTAGTTTTTCTTCAGCTGACATATTTGTATGACACATCATGTTTTGTAGCATTAATCCGGTCGTTGCCTTCGGGCTCTAATTTCTTCTTTCAGCTGTTCTAGATAATGTGATGAGAGGAAAACCACCTAGAGTTCACGCTTGAACTACCTCCATGACTGCCAACATCAGTTCACGCTTCGGTACCGAATCCTTTATGAACTTTGGCATGGCGCCGGGCAGATAGTTGATATCTAGCCCATACGTGTCGGCCATTTCTTCAAGGCGCTCTATTAACACAAAGGGTTCCATGGAACCATTGTCTGGCACATTCCACCTGCATAGGATATCCATCACCTCCCATTTTTGTAGGTGTGCACAAGACTTTGTCATACTACCCGGTGTGTCCACGCTTTCTATGTGTGTGGTGATGTTGTAGCACTTTGTTAGTAGGTGCTTGGGTCGGGACGAAATGTTCAACACGCAGGATTTTCGTGGTGAAAAATAGGGAACTGATGTGGTAGGTTTACTTTCCCCGCGACGCGTGTCGCAATGCGGTTGTAGCCGAAGCAATCGCTTCTTTTCTTCGGGCGAATGATTCTTGATTAAATTACTAAATCTAACACGCAACTCCTCTGCAGTGCACCCCGGCTCTAATTCGAACTCGGCCAAATGATTCACCACCTAGTCTTTATTTAACTAGTATGTACACCCGCTCGTAAATTTGCAGAGGCCATTTCCTCCTGCTTTCGGTTTGCTTCGCGGTGATTTAAAACTAACTTATAGCTAAATTCAATACTAGGAGATTCACGACTAAATGTTTGGTTTATTTTCTTTATTTATTTATTTCTTAGATTATAATAGCTTAGTTGTAACAATGTCAACTAAACGTGTGACATGGTTTATCGGAGAGTATGTCAACGGCCGAATAGATGGCCAGACCAAAACTATGCCTGGTAAATGTAATCAAGATGTAAGTATTAGAGTAATAATAGAAACGTAGCTGGCAAGTGCAATGATTAAGTAGAGTCCAAGTAAATGTGTTTTTATGTTCGTTTTGCTATGCCTTGGAATTCTATTCTCTATTGCACTGTGCGTAGCGTGTGCAATGAGAGTCTCACTAATCTAATGTTTACTGATTTCTGTTGGTTTGCTTTGCTTGTCTTTACACTGAGAAGAAAAAATAAGCACAGACTTGCAAATAAAATTTCCTTTTTTTTCGTTTTCTTCAATATAACAGATTCTTTTATTCCAATATATTCAGTACTTATTTCTCGCTTCTCGAAAACTCTCTCCTTTGACACACGTATTTATTCTTTTCTTCTTTCTTCACTAAAGTTATTCTCATGTACAGTAAGTTTATATGTTAATAGATAAGAAATGATTTAAAAAGGCTCCTTCTTTCTTTCTTATTGTTGATGTTTTATTGACTGTTACTTTGTGTCGTAATACAATATAAAATAACTTTCTGTTAGACAACAGAAATTCACTACGTTTTGCTTTGCCCGCTGTGTTGTTACTGTTTGCGTGGAATATATTTAAGTCACGTTTTATTTTTCTAACTCCTTCTGCCACTACTTTTATTTCTCAAAATTTCTTTATTTGGCCGCTAAAATATTTGCATTAACGGTACCACTGAATCTGCTGTCGATTATTAACAAGACGGTAGGATGATGATTAATGAGGAATGAAAATGATGATAGCAAAATGTGTTAAGGTGGAAAAAGGGGAAGCGACCTTCCTCCTTACAATGTTATAATGATACATATGTTTTCGCGACTAGGAAAAAGGTAACTACACACGCTTATATGGATTGATAGACAAATATGTCCAAATCGATTTAGAATTTGCTGCTGATCAAGAATATATATTTTGTAGTGTCTCTGACGCTTCCTTTTGGGTGTTGCAAACATAATGACAAAAAGAATATACCTCCAACTACTGGCTGGTGGGTATAACAAATATTAAAACATCATCAAATTAGAAATTAAAATCATTTTACATATGAGATTCTATCACTTCTGCTTTTTCAATAAAGATTGATTGTTGAAATTCACAATTTATATGTTGAACTCTCAAAGTTTCTTATTACTAACGTTTGTATAAATATTTTGTATATGACCTAATTACCAAAAATTTATTGCATCTTATATCTTATTATATAAAATAAACTGCAAATGTGTGTTTTAATTTTTTTTGTTTTCGTTTGTTTTTACAGTTAAGAAATATAACTTTAGTGAAATAGTTACTATTACGCCAAGAAAAAATGGCATATCAACAGAAATGGACGTTAAAATTGGAGAAAGAACTTAAGTTAAAAATAATTCATTGTTTTTATTATTGCTTCTCTTTATTACTTGTACATTTAAAATGAAACCCGTAAAAAAATAGTCAAAAAAATCAAGTCAATTTAATATTTTTTTTAAAATATAAAATTAATCCATTGGTTTAATTTATTTTGTTTGAATTTCATTTGAATTAAATTTACATTTTATTTATTTATAATTTTATTTTTATTATTTTATTTAAATATAAATTAATATATAATATAATAAAATAAAATATATATATGTAAATTGCAAAATGTTTAATAAACAAATAAATATATATAAAATATACGTGTATATATATGTAAAAAATGAATAATAAGCGCTATAAAATATAGTGTAATATAAATAAAGAATATATTGAATTATAATGAAGTACAAAAAAATTTTCGTATTATGTTCATTATTTAAAAACATTTTGTTATGCTTTTTTTAATTTTTAACATTTATATTTATTTAAAAAAATTTTCGTTAGTCTTGTTCAGACAGTTTATATAAAGATATATTTTTTCTACATATATATAGTACATATATAATAATAAATTACTTATAAATTTTATAAATATATATGTTTATTTCATAGAAAATTTTATAAAATTATACTTCTTATTGCACTTTTGCACAGTTTTATGTAGGGATATTCTTTTACATACGGCAGATATGCCATCTAATGTATACCATGCAGCAGCCATGCAGATAAATGGATGCCTGTTGTCACACAACTACCAACTCAATAAGATCGGGATATTGGTTGTACAAGTTAGAAGGGCGATTTAGCAATTGGTCGAGACATTCCATAACCAACATCTATGGCTCCAATGGAAGCATCTGAGTTTGCATGCCCAAGATCGGTTAAGTACACTAATACCAGTACGAAGAAATGCGACCTGTTCTCGATGGAAGTAACTGCATCCAACACGAATAATAGCAATTACTTCAGTTGGATGTGAATACTTTTGGGCCATTGTTACCACCGTCGCCATTCAGAGAACACCAGTTCAACAAATCTTAAATCAAAGCCATCAATGCTAAAGCCTACCTAATATGGCGCACATGTATTTCAATTTTTAAACGGGCAATATCGCTACCACAATCACACGGGGCATCTAATCCCATATTCCATTGCATCACACACGTAAGCAAGAACCAAAACAACAACAATAATCATTGTAATAAATCCAAATATATTTATTTATGCAGCATTTAATTCATCAAAAGAAACACTTTATAAAAAATATATCTTTATAAACATATGCAGGCCGAAATGCAAATACAAATATGCAAAACTGAACACTGAATGAAATTTTTTTTTGCATTTCGTATATTTATAGCATTCTATTTGTGAAATTTTCATCCATTTAATGGAAAATAAATGCAAATGCATATTTTTGAATTATTTGTTTAGTAAAAAAAGAGAAAACTAATTAAAGAATTTAAATTATTTAAGGTGTTTATTAGAGTTTACAGTGTAAAGTAGTTTACCATATATATCGTGATATGGTAATTATCTTGGATAAACTACAATAGTAAGTATGATGGCAGAAATGTTTCTTTATAGATTATGCCTTACGTGGAAGTAATGAACGGATGAAGTAATCAGTATTGATGAGAATCTATTAACAAATATGTTTTCGACGGGTAAGTAAATGGATCATTTATGTCCAAGAGGCTTGGTTTTAAAAAGGATTTTCACAATGAAAGATATTTATTTATGCATAAGAAATGTTTTGTTCATTTTTTGGAAATTTGATACACTGATATAACTGAAATTTTTATTCTCTTGTTTACCTTTTACCAAATGTAGCAATCTGTAAATGATGTGCCTGTAGGTTTTTGTGTCTGCAAAGGATATAATGTGGAACTTATATCTTTGAAACAAATTTGCCAAAATTCTTAATTTAGAACAGACAGTGATGGTCTGATACGAAATGAAAGATAATTTCTAAATTTGGTAATGGCACTTTTAAGGGCTTCGAATTGCTTTACAAACTACCTGATTAAACTAAAGAAACTTTACTTTTAGATTGGATGGATCTGCATTAACTTATTATAACCTGTACCACAAGAACGTGAAAATACGATATTGTATCATTTTGAGTAGGCGTAGCCAAATTGAATGATTTTCGGACAGCTGTTGGAGATGTTCTTACCACTTGTACAAAATTTAAATTTTGTATCTTTTGCAATTTGCTAATAATGAGTATAATACCACCAAATATATAATGAGTATAATACCAAAAATTCCAATCTGTCTGCAGGAATTTTCAATGTTTGCGACTAGGAGAATGGTAACTGCACACGGTCAGATGGACTGACAGGCAAGTATGTGCGAATCGATTTAGAATTTGCTGCTGATCAAGAATATATATTTTGTAATGTCTCTGAAGCTTCCTTTTGGGTGTTACAAACATAATGACAAAATGAATATACCTCCAACTACTGGCTGGTGGGTATAACAAATATTAAAACATCATCAAATTAGAAATTAAAATCATTTTACATATGAGATTCTATCACTTCTGCTTTATCAATAAAGATTGATCGTTTAAATTCGAAATTTATATGTTGAACTCAGAAAGTTTCTTATTATTAATTTTTGTATAAATATTTTACATGCGACCTAAATTCCCAAAAATTTATCATACTTTTTATCTCAGTATATAAAGTGAACTACGAAGAGTGTGGCGAGGAGATGAGATTCAAGTTTTCCACCTAAGTTAAACATAATTTACTTATGTTTACCATTTGTTCCATCATTAATAAAAACGATTCTTTTACTTGTCGCCTACATCTTATTTATTGTTTTATTTTTATAAAATCTCTTTAAACGTAACATATCAGGAGAACTGGAATTGTACTGGACCCAACTGAACCGAACTGACTAAAATTGACGTAATACGAAGTGAACTGAGCACAGTTACAGTTATATCAAGCATAGCTTCTCTTTATGTAGCACTAGAAATAAATTTTAAGCTGCGTATTTAAACAAACAAATATGACTATTATTGTTATTGTTTTTAGTTCTGATAAAATTTATATTATTCTTGTCTTATCCTTTCGTATGCTATAAATTTCTTTTTGTGTTTTCGTTTGTTTTTACAGTTAAGAAATATAACTTTAGTGAAATAGTTACTATTAAGCCAAGGAAAAATGGCATATCAACAGAAATGAACGCTAAAATTGGAGAAAGAACTTAAGTTAAAAATATTTCATTGTTTTTATTATTGCTTCTCTTTATTATTTATATATTCAAAATAAAACACATAAAAAATAGTATAAAAAAGTAAGTCAGTGCGTTAAAAGCTTCTAGGAAGCTTAGTACCAAGACTACGGCCTCGAATGTTTGTGGCATGATTAAAAACAACAAGTTGCGTTGTACTTCGATTATAATATGCGGCCTCGGACACTTGGCGTGTTGTTCCATCAGATTTTGTTACTTCTAAATCTGTTCTGCCCCAGGTGGTGTGTTTGCCGAGTCTTTTGGCAAAGTGGACATTCATAAAACAGCGTGATGCGCCCGTATCTATGACCCCCCAGATGCATATATTTCCAACATGGACCATAGCGTATAGTCTGTTGTGCTCACAGCTCAAAGTGGGATCTTTGTAACTTCGCTTTGCCAGCGTTGAAGCTTACCCAGCTACCCATTTCATTCGGGAAATGGGACCCTGCACGTTAAGCATATATATGCCTGTACGTGCAACGCTCGCGATATAGACACCACAGCCCCCACGAAGCCAACCTCAATATCACCACAATGCTCATATTAAAACTGGTGATCACGTGATAAAAAATTAAATCTTTGCATCTGATCTCGTGACTAATTATGCCCCCTGATGGCTGGCATCACAAACGACCATCTCGTGAACCACTCCCAGTTGAGCAGATGCTTCTCGGGACTGGTTGCCCCCTGTTGGTTACGGCAGTACAATTAGTGTTTTACATGCATACCTGCCTGGAAGGCTCAAATGCATAGTATAAACATACTTATGATCCCTAGCGTTGGTAGACACGTCACAAAGTGCACGCCACCGTCCCGACTAGCTTCCAATTTAAAGCCACTATTGCACCTCATCTAGTTAGCTTAATCCTTGGTGTAAGGATTCGGGGCCTTCTTAAAATCCCTTGGCTTAGATTAAATTAGCCCGATAAGCCTACCCAGCTAGCCATTTTATTCGGGAAATGGCACCCTGCTCGACAAAACTATAATAGTGGTATAAACATAATAGGTCGAGCTACGCCCGCGACATGGACACCACAGCCCCCACGAAGCCAACTCCAACATCACCACATGGGCAAATATGAATTTGGTGATCCCGTGGTACCAAACTAAATCTTTGGATCTGATCTCGTGAACTCATGATGCCCCCTGATGGATGTGGATCAGAAACCATCTCTTGAGCCACTCCCAATTGAGCAGGTGCTTCTCGGGATTGGTCGCCCCCTGTTGGTTACGGCAGACACTTGATATGAGCCCAGGTTTGCCACACCGTCAGCATGCCGGTGAACTCGCAGGCATGTTGTTACATCCCCTTGATGTAAGCGCGGCTGCCCGATTGCGTGCTTTTTGTGTACTAGTGTGTGTAGATTGCTCATTAATCACGACCAGCGGGAAATCTTGGGCGATACGGGGAATATTCTCGAAATCGCTTGCCAGTTCCAATAACCGCGACAATCGGCGAAGTCGCCATTTCTGATGTACAGAAGATAGTCTGGGAGGGAGTTTTTGAAGATTCGATTTAGTTTTTCTTCAGCTGACATATTTGTATGACACATCATGTTTTGTAGCATTAATCCGGTCGTTGCCTTCGGGCTCTAATTTCTTCTTTCAGCTGTTCTAGATAATGTGATGAGAGGAAAACCACCTAGAGTTCACGCTTGAACTACCTCCATGACTGCCAACATCAGTTCACGCTTCGGTACCGAATCCTTTATGAACTTTGGCATGGCGCCGGGCAGATAGTTGATATCTAGCCCATACGTGTCGGCCATTTCTTCAAGGCGCTCTATTAACACAAAGGGTAATAATAGAAACGTAGTTGGCAAGTGCAATGATTAAGTAGAGTCCAAGTAAATGTGTTTTTATGTTCGTTTTGCTATGCCTTGGAATTCTATTCTCTATTGCACTGTGCGTAGCGTGTGCAATGAGAGTCTCACTAATCTAATGTTTACTGATTTCTGTTGCTTTGCTTTGCTTGTCTTTACACTGAGAAGAAAAAATAAGCACAGACTTGCAAATAAAATTTCCTTTTTTTTCGTTTTCTTCAATATAACAGATTCTTTTATTCCAATATATTCAATACTTATTTCTTGCTTCTCGAAAACTCTCTCCTTTGACACACGTATTTATTCTTTTCTTCTTTCTTTACTAAAGTTATTCTCATGTACAGTAAGTTTATATGTTAATAGATAAGAAATGATTTAAAAAGGCTCCTTTTTTCTTTCTTATTGTTGATGTTTTATTGACTGTTACTTTGTTTCGTAATACAAAATAAAATAACTTTCTGTTAGACAACAGAAATTCACTACGTTTTGCTTCGCCCGCTGTGTTGTTTCTGTTTGCGTGGAATATATTTAAGTCACGTTTTATTTTTCTAACTCCATCTGCCACTACTTTTATTTCTCAAAATTTCTTTATTTCGCCGCTTAAATATTTGCATTAACGGTACCACTGAATCTGCTGTCGATTATTAACAAGACGGTAGGATGATGATTAATGAGGAATGAAAATGATGATAGCAAAATGTGTTAAGGGGGAAAAAGGGGAAGCGACCTTCCTCCTTACAATGTTATAATGATACATATGTTTTCGCGACTAGGAAAAAGGTAACTACACACGCTCATATGGATTGATAGACAAATATGTCCAAATCGATTTAGAATTTGCTGCTGATCAAGAATATATATTTTGTAGTGTCTCTGACGCTTCCTTTTGGGTGTTGCAAACATAATGACAAAAAGAATATACCTCCAACTACTGGCTGGTGGGTATAACAAATATTAAAACATCATCAAATTAGAAATTAAAATCATTTTACATATGAGATTCTATCACTTCTGCTTTTTCAATAAAGATTGATTGTTGAAATTCACAATTTATATGTTGAACTCTCAAAGTTTCTTATTACTAACGTTTGTATAAATATTTTGTATATGACCTAATTACCAAAAATTTATTGCATCTTATATCTTATTATATAAAATAAACTGCAAATGTGTGTTTTAATTTTTTGTGTTTTTGTTTGTTTTTACAGTTAAGAAATATAACTTTAGTGAAATAGTTATTATTATGCCAAAAAAAAATGGCAAATTAACAGAAATGGACGCTAAAATTAGAGAAAGAACTTAAGTTAAAAATATTTCATTGTTTTTATTATTGCTTCTCTTTATTACTTGTACATTTAAAATGAAACCCTTAAAAAAATAGTCAAAAAAAATTAAGTCAATTTAATATTTTTTTTAAAATATAAAATTAATCCATTGGTTTAATTTATTTTATTTGAATTTCATTTGAATTAAATTTACATTTTATTTATTTATAAGTTTATTTAATTATTATTTTTTTTACGTATGCTTACAGTCAATATTGAAGTAATTTCTTCCATTATTGTTCAAATATTTAATAAACAAATATATATATATCTATATAATAAAATTTATAAATATATATACAAGTGTAAATTGCAGCAATGTTTATAAACAAATAAAATTTTTATAAAATATACGTGTATATATATCTATATAAAAATGAATATATAAGCGCTCAACACAATAATGAAGTAACAAATATTTTGGAAATTATAGCTTTGAATTATCGTTCACTATTACAAAAACTTTTTCGTATCTGTCATTTTCTTATTTTTGTTTTGTTATGCTTTTTTTAATTTTCTAAAATTTATATTAAAAAAAAATTTTCGTTAGTCTTGTTCAGACAGTTTATGTAAAGATATATTTTTTCTACATATATATAGTACATATATAATAATAAATTACTTATAAATTTTATAAATATATATATATATATATATATATATGTTTATTTCATAGAAAATTTTATAAAATTATACTTCTTATTGCACTTTTGCACAGTTTTATGTAGGGATATTCTTTTTACATACGGCAGATGTGCCATCTAATGTATACCATGCAGCAGCCATGCAGATAAATGGATGCCTGTTGTCACACAACTACCAACTCAATAAGATCGGGATATTGGTTGTACAACTTAGAAGGGCGATTTAGCAATTGGTCGAGACATTCCATAACCAACATCTATGGCTCCAATGGAAGCATCTGAGTTTGCATGCCCAAGATCGGTTAAGTACACTAATACCAGTACGAAGAAATGCGACCTGTTCTCGATGGAAGTAACTGCATCCAACACGAATAATAGCAATTACTTCAGTTGGATGTGAATACTTTTGGGCCATTGTTACCACCGTCGCCATTCAGAGAACACCAGTTCAACAAATCTTAAATCAAAGCCATCAATGCTAAAGCCTACCTAATATGGCGCACATGTATTTCAATTTTTAAACGGGCAATATCGCTACCACAATCACACGGGGCATCTAATCCCATATTCCATTGCATCACACACGTAAGCAAGAACCAAAACAACAACAATAATCATTGTAATAAATCCAAATATATTTATTTATGCAGCATTTAATTCATCAAAAGAAACATTTTATAAAAAATATATCTTTATAAACATATGCAGGCCGAAATGCAAATACAAATATGCAAAACTGAACACTGAATGAAATTTTTTTTTGCATTTCGTATATTTATAGCATTCTATTTGTGAAATTTTCAACCATTTAATGGAAAATAAATGCAAATGCATATTTTTGAATTATTTGTTTAGTAAAAAAAGAGAAAACTAATTAAAGTATTTAAATTATTTAAGGTGTTTCTTAAAGTGTAAAGTACTTTACCATATTCATCGTGATATGGTAATTATCTTGGATAAACTACAATAGTAAGTATGATGGCAGAAATGTTTCTTTATAGATTATGCCTTAGGCGGAAGTAATGAACGGATGAAGTAATCAGTATTGATGAGAATCTATTAACAAATATGTTTTCGACGGGTAAGTAAATGGATCACTAATGTCCAAGAGGCTTGGTTTTAAAAAGGATTTTCACAATGAAAGATATTTATTTATCCATAAGATATGTTTTGTTCATTTTTTGGAAATTTGATACACTGGTATAACTGAAATTTTTATTCTCTTGTTTACCTTTTACCAAATGTAGCAATCTGTAAATGATGTGCCTGTAGGTTTTTGTGTCTGCATAGGATATGATGTGGAACTTATATCTTCGAAACAAATTTGTCAGAATTCTTAATTTAGAACAGACAGTGATGGTCTGATACGAAATGAAAGATAATTTCTAAATTTGGTAATGGCACTTTTAAGGGCTTCGAATTGCTTTACAAACTTACTGATTAAACTAAAGAAACTTTGCTTTTAGATTGGATGGATCTGCACTAACTTATAATAACCTGTACCACAAGTGGTCCAGGGTATAAAAACACAAGAACGTGAAAATACGATATTGTATCATTTTGAGTAGGCCTAGCCAAATTGAATGATTTTAGGACAGCTGTTGGAGATGTTTTTACCATTTGTACAAAATTTAAATTTTGTATCTTTTGCAATTTGCGAATAATGAGTATAATACCACCAAATATATAATGAGTATAATACCAAAAATTCCAATCTGTATGCAGGAATTTTCAATGTTTTTACAAATATGATATTGATATATGTGTTTTTGCGACAAGGAGAATGGTAACTGCACACGGTCAGATGGACTGACAGGCAAGTATGTGCGAATCGATTTAGAATTTGCTGCTAATCAAGAATATACATTTTGTAGTGTCTCTGAAGCTTCCTTTTGGGTGTTACAAACATAATGACAAAATGAATATACCTCCAATTACTGGCTGGTGGGTATAACAAATATTAAAACATCATCAAATTAGAAATTAAAATCATTTTACATATGAGATTCTATCACTTCTGCTTTATCAATAAAGATTGATCGTTTAAATTCGAAATTTATATGTTGAACTCAGAAAGTTTCTTATTATTAATTTTTGTATAAATATTTTACATGCGACCTAAATTCCCAAAAATTTATCATACTTTTTATCTCAGTATATAAAGTGAACTACGAAGAGTGTGGCGAGGAGATGAGATTCAAGTTTTCCACCTAAGTTAAACATAATTTACTTATGTTTACCATTTGTTCCATCATTAATAAAAACGATTCTTCTACTTGTTGCCTACATCTTATTTATTGTTTTATTTTTATAAAATCTCTTTAAACGTAACATATCAGGAGAACTGGAATTGTACTGGACCCAACTGAACCGAACTGACTAAAATTGACGTAATACGAAGTGAACTGAGCACAGTTACAGTTATGTCAAGCATAGCTTCTCTTTATGTAGCACTAGAAATAAATTTTAAGCTGCGTATTTAAACAAACAAATATGACTATTATTGTTATTGTTTTTAGTTCTGATAAAATTTATATTATTCTTGTCTTATCCTTTCGTATGCTTTAAATTTTTTTTTGTGTTTTGTGTTAGAACTATTTCATTGTTTTTATTATTGCTTCTCTTTATTATTTATATACTTAAAATAAAACACATAAAAACTAGTAAAAAAAAAGTAAGTCAGTTTAGTGTTTTTGTAAATCAGTTTAATAAATTGGTTTAATTTATATTATTTTAATTTAATTTGACTTAAATTTACCTCTTATTTATTTATAGCTTCATTCAATTAGGTTTGATTTACATTTACTTTAAATTTAATTTAATTTATTTTACGTATACTTACATCCAATTTTGGTGTAATATCTTCCATTATTGTTTATATATTTAATAAACAAATATGTACGTATATAATATATATATATATAATAAAATTTATAATTATGTACACTGGGTCGCTATGGTTTTCTTGTAAGACGCATTGTCGTAGTGGATTTGGTACACATAATTTTGATTCCGTGACTTAAAGCTTGGTGTTCGGAAGTGACGGTATAATTGGCCGTTCTTCCACGCAAAGTCTGGGTATTTTTGCAGGCCTTGCTCACATTTCGGCCAACCTCTTTTCGATGCATGAACATCGTGCTTTATTGGCAACGTTATAGATCGGTTCCGACTCCGCCACTAGTTGGTATGTTTCTACCGGCAAAACGTGACAGTGCGTCTGCTACTGCATTCTGGGTTCTCCGTCAATATTGAACTGTAAAGTTGTATTGTTGGAACTCTAAAGTCCAGCGTGCTATACGTCCTGACGAATTATTAATGGAGTTAAGCCACTTCAATCCGAGGTGGTCTATTATAACGGTAAATTTGTACCCTCCGTGGTATGGTAGCATCTTTCGGATAACCCATACTATGGCTAGGCATTCCTTTTTGGTAACGCTCTGCGTGGTTAAGATGTCGACTGGCGTACGCAGTTAATCGTTCTGGGCCATCGATTTCTTGGGTGAGCACAGCCCTCAAACCGATGTCGCTGGCGTCGGTTTGTAACGTGTATAGCCTGGCAAAATTTGGGCAGGCCAACACCGAGATTTCCGTGACCTTTCCCTTAAGTTCTTCGAATGCTATTACAGTGGTACCTCCAGTGTTTTCCTTTTTTTAGTAAGGAAGTCAGACGACAATTCGGCAAGCGCCCTGACGAACCTACGGTACCACGAGGTTGCCCCAGGAAACGCCGGAGCTCTTAATATTTTATAGTGGTCGCATCTTTATGCCTGCTGCCATTTTATCAGGATCCGTTTTGAGGCCTTCGCCTGTCACACATTATAACACTTTTCGTTTGAAAAACTCGCACTTTGATGCGATAAGTTTTAGGTTAGCTTTGTACAGCCGGCGGACCACTTCGCCGTTTTTCGTGTGCTGTTGTAAAGTTTTTCTTATGTATTTTGCATCATCTTGATGCAAAATTCGCACCCAAGTATGATGGTCCTTACAAAAAGATATGGTTCCCGTCACCGGTCATAGCCTTGGTAGAGGGGTGCGGCCATCGCCGCACGTGTCACATCCAGGACTTAAAGCCGTTCGTCAGTGAAAACCAACCCTGTTGATAACTCCACCGCTCTCAGGCATTAACCACTACTCTATATCGTTCATAGCGTTTTCAACAGAGGTGCACCGAAACCTACAACCTAGTCATATACATATATATCGGAGGGGTACACTCCGATAAACATAGTTATCTCTGAATCTCAGTTCCAAGTCACGTTGTACCTATGAGAAGTCGAAGAGGTGTCCCAACGGCAATTCTGTTTATGCAACAGCTCCGACTCGTCTAAGAGAATGAAAACTTGTTTTATATTTCACAGATTTACGCCTAGAAAAGGTCAGTTAACATTACCGTGAAGTTTACCAGGATGTATCAGTTCAGCCACCATAGATCAGAGGAGGCATCGGACGGGCAAGAATTTCTGAGTGTACCTCCATCACCACAGCGTGCCAACAATTACTAGCAGCAACGAAAGTACATTTATAGTCTACGCGAGGGCAGGTTCCGCATTACCATTTTCCATTTGACGGCCGGATTCACATCGCCTCTCAATACATTTAAGGGAGGGGGGGGGGCGGTGTAAGGAGAAAAGTCGTTCCACTCGTTTTTCTCCACATCAGGATTTAAAGCTCGTGGTTAGTTTCTAAGGGAGAAGAGAGGTTGAGCTTCCGAGGTGGAGAGAGAGAGAGAGACGAATGCAGTTTTGATTCGTGTTGAACACAGCAAAGCATGTGATGGTAAGATGGAGAAATTGGAGAAGAGGAGTTATAATCTAACCAGCAAAGCGAACGGACGTGGATACTCTCGAGTAAAATCATAGTGCAACGTGTGTGAAAGAGTTAGTGAATCAATGAGTGTAGAAATGGAGGTATAATCTAACCAGCAAAGCGAACGGACGTGGATACTCTCGAATAAAATCATAGTGCAACGTGTGTGAAAGAGATTGTAAATCAATGATTGTATAAATTGAGTGTCGAACAATAAAAATAAAAAACGTAATCCAATAAGAAAAATTTAACAATGAAGGTGCATTTAGTTGTTGTAAGAGAGGAGAAGAGGAAAAAGTTACGGATAAGTGAACAGTGGTGTCCGGACAGTCCTAGGAACAAACCTTAGTCTGTAAGAGAGACATTGGAACCTTGGCGTCCTGATTGTGCAAGACTTAGTGTGGGAGGAAAACAGACGGAGCAAAAGTATTTTCTTACAAAATGTAACAATTCCATTCACACAAAAATGAAGTTCTTTCAGTTTAATCAGTTAGTTTGTAAAGCAATTCGAAGCCCTTAAAAGTGCCATTACCAAATTTAGAAATTATCTTTCATTTCGTATCAGACCATCACTGTCTGTTCTAAATTAAGAATTTTGACAAATTTGTTTCAAAGATATAAGTTCCACATCATATCCTATGCAGACACAAAAACCTACAGGCACATCATTTACAGATTGCTACATTTGGTAAAAGGTAAACAAGAGAATAAAAGTTTCAGTTATACCAGTGTATCAAATTTCCAAAAAATGAACAAAACATATCTTATGGATAAATAAATATCTTTCATTGTGAAAATCCTTTTTAAAACCAAGCCTCTTGGACATTAGTGATCCATTTACTTACCCGTCGAAAACATATTTGTGTATAGATTCTCATCAATACTGATTACTTCATCCGTTCATTACTTCCACCTAAGGCATAATCTATAAAGAAACATTTCTGCCATCATACTTACTATTGTAGTTTATCCAAGATAATTAGCATATCACGATGAATATGGTAAAGTACTTTACACTTTAAGAAACACCTTAAATAATTTAAATACTCTAATTAGTTTTCTCTTTTTTTACTAAACAAATAATTCAAAAATATGCATTTGCATTTATTTTCCATTAAATGGTTGAAAATTTCACAAATAAAATGCTATAAATATAAGAAATGCAAAAAAAAATTTCATTCAGTGTTCAGTTTTGCATATTTGTATTTGCATTTCGGCCTGCATATGTTTATAAAGATATATTTTTTATAAAGTGTTTCTTTTAATGAATTAAATGCTGCAGAAATATATATATTTGGATTTATTACAATGATTATTGTTGTTGTTTTGGCTCTTGCTTACGTGTGTGATGCAATGGAATATGGGATTAGATGCCCCGTGTGATTGTGGTAGCGATATTGCCCGTTTAAAAATTGAAATACATGTGCGCCATATTAGGTAGGCTTTAGCATTGATGGCTTTGATTTAAGATTTGTTGAACTGGTGTTCTCTGAATGGCGATGGTGGTAACAATGGCCCAAAAGTAATTGCCCTGAAGTAATTGCTATTATTCGTGTTGGATGCAGCTACTTCCATCGAGAACAGGTCGCATTTCTTCGTACTGGTATTAGTGTACTTAACCGACCTTGAACATGCAAACTCAGATGCTTCCATTGGAGCCATAGATGTTGGTTATGGAATGTCTCGACCAATTGCTAAATCGCCCTTCCAACTTGTACAACCAATATCCCGATCTTATTGAGTTGGTAGTTGTGTGACAACAGGCATCCATTTATCTGCATGGCTGCTGCATGGTATACATTAGATGGCACATCTGCCGTATGTAAAAAGAATATCCCTACATAAAACTGTGCAAAAGTGCAATAAGAAGTATAATTTTATAAAATTTTCTATGAAATAAACATATATATATATATATATATATATATTTATAAAATTTATAAGTAATTTATTATTATATATGTACTATATATATGTAGAAAAAATATATCTTTATATAAACTGTCTGAACAAGACTAACGAAAATTTTTTTTAAATATAAATGTTAGAAAATTAAAAAAAGCAGGACAAAACAAAAATAACAAAATGACAGATACGAAAAAGTTTTTGTAATAGTGAACGATAATTCAAAGATACTATAATTCCCAAAATATTTGTTACTTCATTATTGAGTTGAGCGCTTATATATTCATTTTTATATAGATATATATACACGTATATTTTATAAAAATTTTATTTGTTTATAAACATTGCTGCAATTTACACTTGTATATATATTTATAAATTTTATTATATAGATATATATATATTTGTTTATTAAATATTTGAACAATAATGGAAGAAATTACTTCAATATTGACTGTAAGTATACGTAAAAAAAATAATAATTAAATAAACTTCTAAATAAATAAAATGTAAATTTAATTCAAATGAAATTCAAATAAAATAAATTAAACCAATGGATTAATTTTATATTTTAAAAAAAATATTAAATTGACTTAATTTTTTTTGACTATTTTTTTAAGGGTTTCATTTTAAATGTACAAGTAATAAAGAGAAGCAATAATAAAAACAATGAAATATTTTTAACTTAAGTTCTTTCTCTAATTTTAGCGTCCATTTCTGTTAATTTGCAATTTTTTGTTGGCGTAATAGTAACTATTTCACTAAAGTTATATTTCTTAACTGTAAAAACGAAAACACAAAAAATTAAAACACACATTTGCAGTTTATTTTATATATTGAAATATAAGATACGATAAATTTTTGGTAAGTAGGTCATATAAAAAATATTTATACTACCGTTAGTAATAAGAAACTTTCAGAGTTCAACCTGTAAATTTTGAATTTCAACAATCAATCTTTATTGAAAAAGCAGAAGTGATAATTATAATCATAATTAAAATGATTTTAACTTCTAAATTGATGATGTGTTGATTATGCTGCTTCTTTTTAATATGCTATTAAACAAAATGCATTAGAAAAAGTTAATATTTGTTATACCCACCAGCCAGTAGTTGGAGGTATATTCTTTTTGTCATTATGTTTGTAACACCCAAAAGGAAGCGTCAGAGACACTACAAAATATATATTCTTGATCAGCAGCAAATTCTAAATCGATTTGGACATATTTGTCTATCAATCCATATGAGCGTGTGTAGTTACCTTTTTCCTAGTCGCGAAAACATATATATCATTATAACATTGTAAGGAAGAAGGTCGTTTCCCCGTTTTCCCCCTTAACACATTTTGCTATCATCATTTTCATTCCTCATTAATCATCATCCTACCGTCTTGTTAATAATCGACAGCAGATTCAGTGGTACCGTTAATGCAAATATTTAAGCGGCGAAATAAAGAAATTTTGAGAAATAAAAGTAGTGGCAGAAGGAGTTAGAAAAATAAAACGTGACTTAAATATATTCCACGTAAACAGAAACAACACAGCGGGCGAAGCAAAACGTAGTGAATTTCTGTTGTCTAACAGAAAGTTATTTTATTTTGTATTACGAAACAAAGTAACAGTCAATAAAACATCAACAATAAGAAAGAAAGAAGGAGCCTTTTTAAATCATTTCTTATCTATTAACATATAAACTTACTGTACATGAGAATAACTTTAGTAAAGAAAGAAGAAAAGAATAAATACGTGTGTCAAAGGAGAGAGTTTTCGAGAAGCAAGAAATAAGTACTGAATATATTGGAATAAAAGAATCTGTTATATTGAAGAAAACGAAAAAAAAGGAAATTTTATTTGCAAGTCTGTGCTTATTTTTTCTTCTCAGTGTAAAGACAAGCAAAGCAAACCAACAGAAATCAGTAAACATTAGATTAGTGAGACTCTCATTGCACATGCTACGCACAGTGCAATAGAGAATAGAATTCCAAGGCATAGCAAAACGAACATAAAAACACATTTACTTGGACTCTACTTAATCATTGCACTTGCCAGCTACGTTTCTATTATTACTCTAATACTTACATCTTGATTACATTTACCAGGCATAGTTTTGGTCTGGCCATCTATTCGGCCGTTGACATACTCTCCGATAAACCATGTCACACGTTTAGTTGACATTGTTACAACTAAGCTATTATAATCTAAGAAATAAATAAATAAAGAAAATAAACCAAACATTTAGTCGTGAATCTCCTAGTATTGAATTTAGCTATAAGTTAGTTTTAAATCACCGCGAAGCAAACCGAAAGCAGGAGCAAATGGCCTATGCAAATTTATGAGCGGATGTACATACTAGTTAAATAAAGATTAGGTGGTGAATCATTTGGCCGAGTTCGAATTAGAGCCGGGGTGCACTGCAGAGGAGTTGCGTGTCAGATTTAGTAATTTAATCAAGAATCATTCGCCCGAAGAAAAGAAGCGATTGCTTCGGCTACAACCGCATTGCGACACGCGTCGCGGGGAAAGTAAACCTATCTTATCAGTTCCCTATTTTTCACCACGAAAATCCTGCGTGTTGAACATTCCGTCCCGACCCAAGCACCTACTAACAAAGTGCTGCAATATCACCACACACATAGAAAGCGTGGACCCACCGGGTAGTATGACAAAGCCTTGTGCACACCTACAAAAATGGGAGGTGATGGATATCCTATGCAGGTGGAATGTGCCAGACAATGGTTCCATGGAACCCTTTGTGTTAATAGAGCGCCTTGAAGAAATGGCCGACACGTATGGGCTAGATATCAACTACCTGCCCGGCGCCATGCCAAAGTTCATAAAGGATTCGGTACCGAAGCGTGAACTGATGTTGGCAGTCGTGGAGGTAGTTCAAGCGTGAACTCAAGGCGTTCCTTCCCCCATTACGCTATCTAGGACAGCTGGAGGATGACATTAGAGCCAGAATGCAACGCCCGGAGGAATGCTACAAAACATGATGTGACATACAAATATGTTGGCCAAAGAAAAATTAAAACGAATCTTCAGAAACTTCCTCCCAGATTATCTCCTGTACATCAGAAGGGGAGATTTCGCTGACTTGCTGCGAATATTGGAACTGGCAAGCGATGTCGAGAATATTCCTCGTATCATCCAAGAGATCCCGCAGGGCGTAATTGATTACCAATGTACACTCGTTAGTAAGCAAAGAGTACGCAATTGGGTGGCCGCGCATATATCAAGGGGCCATAAAAACATGATTGTGAATTCACCGTCGTGCCGATGGTGTGGCTTGCTTAGGCTCATATCAAGGGTCTGCCTTAACCAACAATTGCTGTTCTGTTGGCAGTGTGGCCGCTGAAATATCCGAATGATGGACTGCTGCAGGCAACTGGTAGTAAATAACGAGAGCGGGGTCCGAACGCCACAGAGAAGTGGCTGGACTCAGAAAAGCAACATACGGCGAGCTCGAGGTCTTAACACCAGCAAATCGAAGTTATGAAAGGCCCGCATTGGATTGTGGGCAAAACAGACTATACGCTATGGTCTACGTCGGATATATATGCATTTAAAGGGTCATAAATACGAGCGCTTCAAGCTGCTTTATGAATGTTGACTTTGCCAAAAAACTCGGCCAATACACCATGTGCCACAAAATAGATTTAGAAGTAACACTATCTGAGGGAACCACACGCCAAGTGCCCGAAGCTGCTTATTCCATCGTCCGTATAGGCGAAGTACAGCGCAACTTGGTGTTTTTGATATTGCCACAAATATGGCTACCGCTGCGATACGAGCAAGTTGGGTGTTAAAATTGAATCGAGAAGACTTGTTGAACTATCTTGCGGAATTTAATTTGGACCCAGACGGAACTGTTGAAGATCTTCGAGCACCTTTCAGTAGTTTAATTAAAAGTTACACGGCAGTAGAAGAGGAACGTCTCCTCTGACTTACGTTGAATCTTACAGACAAGAGGGTAAGCTACCAACGTCCGTTCATCAGATATCACCAACCGAACCTAGCTTGCTAAATATCCCGAGAAGAGCTGACAATATGGGAAGCACATGGAAACAACATCCGAATATTGAATCCAATACAGAAAGAATTTCCGTAGGGCCGAAGCTATTAACTTCTACGGCGTCAGAACGCAGCATCCAAAAGTGGGTGGTTATGGACATAGTGCGCAAGTGGGGCATGACATACAATGGTAGCATTGAACCGTTCAAGTTCATTGAGCATCTCGAAGATACGTCTGATATCTAAGGGCTGAAAACTAATTACCTGCCGGCGGCCAAGCCACAATTCCTGAAAGATGAAGCTTTGGTATGGTATAGGAATGTCGCATGACAATGGCAATCCTGGGATGAGTTCAAGCGAGAGCTGAAAACATTTTTCTTACCACGGCACTATTTGGAGAAACACGAGGGTGATATACGGGCTCGCCGGCAATACTTTGACGAGAAGTACAAAGACTATATCCTGAATATGTTAAACCTGATGAGACATACTATTATGTCAAGCGAGGATAAGCTGAGTCGCATTCTCCGCAACTCTCTGCCCGAGTATCTACTTTACATCCGATTATGAGAATATTCCAAGGCGTCATAAAGGGTCTGCGACAGAAATACTCACTCTTCGCCAAACGAGACACAATGTCCCCACCTCAAATACGCAAGGAACAGAAAGAAGGTTAGATGCAGAGAGAGTTCATTCCGATAATCCAGTCAACCCCAGAACAGGTTGCCGACGGTGTGGAGAGTCAGGCCACATCTAGGACACGCCACAATTCGCAAATGCTATAGTGCTGCCAATGTTGACAGCTACACGTGCGCACCATAGGTTGTTGTAGACAACAGGCCTCGGCAAATGCCTGCGCATTCCAAGTAAGGCAGGGGGTAATCGGACTCCAGACCACCACCCCAATGAATCATATGGAGTAACACAAGCCGCGCAAGTTATACCGCAACACCCGAATCAATCCGCTTTAAGATGTAGTGCCAACAGTTTAATCGCGGACGTAAGCATCGAGGACGTTCTCGTTACTGGAGTAATAGACATGGGAGTTTTCCTGTGCTTTATGAGCACTGATTTTGCTAGAAGATTCAACTGCACAGCTGAACTGCACCAAATAAATATCAAAATAATGCTGGCCGGTGGTTCCACACGACAAGTGTCGGATGCCGCTTACTATCGTGTGCGCTTGGGTAACATTCAGCGCACATTAAAATATCTAATAATGCCCAGCGCATTTGAAGATGTCGTACTAGGCCTCAACTTTCTAAGATCGTTTAATGCTCTGATCACCTGTGTCGACCAACAAGAAAGTTGCGTTCTTTCCTGAAACCCCGCAATAGAACGTAGCATTGTAGATTTTGCGACAGAACGAGTCGCATGAGTAGAAGCAAAGTACAAAAAACATGACAAATAAACCAATCCAAACCCACAGCAACTGTCAGGACACACGTCAGCAAGCAACGCAGTACGTAAATCAAGAGGGAACACGAGCCTCACACAGTAAAGACCCAAGTATGCCGGGCAAAGAAGAAGAAGAGGCATCAACGATAAGACACGAGCCGGATTTAAGAGCCAATACCGCCAAATCACCACTCTGCGCAACGTCTTAGTGGAAAGTCATGCCGTTCGGCCTTCACTCAGCACCCGCAAAGTTTCAAAGAATTTTAGATAGGGTTATCGGACCTAATTTAAAGCCTTACACATTCGCCTACTTAGATAGCATTCTTGTCATTGATAAAACTCTTCACCAGCATGTACAAATTTTAAGTGAAGTCCTCTGCCGATTATGACTAGCCAACCTTAAGAATAATGCATCTAAATGCGAGTTCTTCAAGAAAAAAGTTAAATATCTCGGTCATATCGTTACGAATGAAGAGATCAAAATCGATCCGGACAAAATAGCGGTCATTGTGACAATGCGGCCACCACGGAACGTTAGAGAACTCCGACGTTTCCTTGGGACGACGTCCTGGTATCGTCGATTTGTACCGGCCTTTGCCGAACTATCCCAGCCGTTAACTTTTCTCCTCAAGAAAGGAAAACATTGGCACCAGGGCGAACCACAGCAAGAAGCGTTTGAATCATTAAAAAGAAAGCTCACCGAGGCCCCAGTGTTAGCATGCCCAGAATTTTCTCTGCCATTTATTCTACAGACCGATGCCAGCAGGATCGGCCTGGTGGCGGTATTGACGCAAGAAATAGATGGCTATGAGCGCATGATGACATATACCAGTAGACATTTGAACCAAGCAGAGGAATGGACAGAAAAGGACAGAAAAGGAATGTTTAGCGATAGTAAAGCCATCCAGAAAATGTGCCCATATCTTGAAGGATATGAATTCACGATGATAACGGATCAACTTTCATTAAAGTGGCTCAATTTGATAGATAACCCTTTCGGACGGATAGTACGATGGGCGCTGAAACTTCAGCAGTGTAACTTCTCAGTATAAAACCGTCGCAGTGACCAGAACGTAGTAGCCGATGCCCTGTCCTGGCAGTCCATGGAAACTTACCAGCTAGCGACAGAAGTCGAGCTTAGCACAATTACAAACAGGGAGATGCACTGTCCGTGGATCACTAAGAAACTAGAGGAAATACGTTCCTAACCCGAGAAGTTTCTCGATTGAGCTTGGGAAAACGATCAATTGTACCGTCACTTCCCAGCTGTGTCACCGGGAGGTGTAGGGTGGAAACTCTGCGTACTTAAATCATTACGGCAACGTGTATTACAAGAGAATTAAAGTCAACCGGCCGCAGGACAACTCGGAGTTAAGAAAACCGGGCCAGGGTCTACTAAAGATACTTTTGGCGATCGGAACGAAGCAACAGAGTACAGCATCATACACACTACAAGAAAATGCCGCGGAACGTGAATCGGACACTGATAGCCTAGTTCACGACTAAAGATCGCAAGAGATGAGATGAATACCTTCCCGAAATGATACTAGCAATGAACACAAGCGTATCGGACACGGCCATACATTCGGCAGCGTACTTAACTCAAGCTCGAGAGCCTTGCTTACCTAACGCGTTATGTGATGAAGTCATTCCAGGCACCGGTACCTGGAGGTTCGTCCCGGCTTTTGCCGAATTGTCCCAACCTCTGACTTCCTTACTAAAGGAAGGAAGGCATTGAAGGTGGGAGGTACTGCAGTAAGAAGCATTTGAGAAACTTAAACAAAGGCTAACAGAAGCCCCGGTATTGGCCTGCCGAAACTTTGCCAGGCTATTCACGTTGCAAAGCGGCGCCAGCGAGATTGGTTTGATGGCTGCCGGTAGAACCATACCCACTAGTGTCGGAATCGGAACCGACCGATAACGTTGCCAATGAGGCATAGTAGTCGTGCATCGACAAGAGGTTGGCCGAAATGTGAGTAAGACCTAAAAAATACCTAGACTTTGCGTGGAAGAACGGCCAATTATGCCGTCGCTTCCGAACACCAATCTTCAAAACACGGAATGAAAACTATGTGTACCAAAGCCACTGTGACAATGCGTCTTACAAGAAAACCATAGCCACCCAGTGCACATAATTATACATTTATATATACATTTATATATATATATATATATATATATATATATATATATACATATATATATATATATATATATATATATATATATATATATATATATATATTGTATACGTGCATATTTGTTTATTAATTATTTAAATAATAATGGAAGAAATTACAACAAAATTGAATGTAAGTATACATAAAATAAATTAAAGTAAATTAAAATTAAATATAAATCAAACCTAATTAAATAAAGTTATAAACAAGTAAAATGTAAATTTAATTCAAATGAAATTAAAATAACATAAATTAAACCAATTAACTAAATTGATTTAGTAAAATATTAAATTGACTTAATTTTTTTTACTCTTTTTATGTGTTATTTTAAATGCATAAATAATAAATGAAATAAATGAAATAAATAATAAAAGCAATGAAATATTTCCAACTTAAGGTCTTTCTCCAATTTTAGTGTCCATATCTGTTGATTTGCAATTTTTCCTTGACGTAATAGTAACTATTTCGCAAAAGTTATACTTCTTAGATACGCTGCTTAAAATTTATTTCTAGTACTACATAAAGAGAATCTATGCTTGTCGTAACTGTAACTGTGCTCTGTTCTGTTCATGTTAGTTCATTTCGGTCAACAGCAAATTCTAAATCGATTTAGGCAGATCTGCCTGTGCAGTTACCATTCTCCCAGTCGCAAAAAAAAATCTGTCAATATCACATTTGGCGAAAACTTTGTAAGTTCTTACAGGCAGGAGTTACAACAAGTAAGAAAATTATGTTTGGCTTGGATACCCACCACCAATATACCATGATATTGTGATTCAGAACCTGATTCAGTTTTTTAGTAGTAAATTGAAAGTGTAATCGAAAAAAAAGAAAGTTTGGTATTATATAATTTCCGGCATGTCTACCTGATTTGAATAATTTTTGGACTAACATTGTTAACGAACGACCTATCTATTTGTGCTAAATTTCAGCTCTTCTGCCGTTTCCACATGATAAGCAAATAACTACCAAATTTTGCTTTAAAAAATGAAATCTTTTAAAAAGGCAATCCCCTTCTGTGTGCAGATATTTCCAATGATAATGCCAAATTAAGGTTTGATATCTCAAACCCTACGATCAGGAGAATGTTTTCAATAGACGGACACACATGCGGACAAACAGATAGACATTTCTAAATCGATTCAGAATTTGATGCTGTTGATACTTTATAGGCTTTCCGACTATTTCTCCTAGGCTTTATAAACAAAATCACAAAGTAAACATACCCCTAACCTCTAGGTAGTGGGTATAAAAAGAGCAAAGTCAATCAAAGAGCACGCACAGTGCAACATAAAATGAAAACACCTACTTTCTTTATTCAAGATTTGGGTTTTTTAATTCGTTATTTGCAATCTGCAAAAGATAGAAAACTGAAATTTTGTACAAGTGGTAAAGACATTAGTCTCCTGTAGCTTTTCGAAAATAAGTCGAAATGGCTACGCAAAATTATACAACATCACATTTTCACTTTTTATGTTTTTACACCATACACTACTTGTTACTATAAGTTAGTGCAGATGTTTGTAACACCCAAATGGAGTTGAGGCAGACCCATCTTTCATTATACCACTCAACTCAGAATCACTCTATGAGTCGATTTAAGCATGCCTGCCCATCTTTTCGTCTGTTCGTTTGATGCCTATCAATATGAACTTTTTATCCAGATATAGGTCGCAATTTTTGGGTTAATTTAGTGAATACACAAATTTGTTTTGGCCCAGATACGTACTCAATTAAAAATAGTTAAAATTAAACCATGCTTAGAACCACGCCCCATATAACACTTTTTTTAAAAAGGTAAAGGTCGGTAGCCTTCATTTTTTCTCACTTGATACTTACGATCCTTTTTGTCCTTCCCTCACCTTATAACACATCTCCTAGTTCCCTTTATTGTTATACTTAATCCCCTTATCTTTCTTTGGAGGGGGAGAGGATAGAAGAGAAGCAGAGGAGCAATTAAGCGGCGTTATATTTCGAAGTCAGATAATCTGAGTGTGCAATTGTGTATTTTTAGTCAGCGGTGCCGCTAGTATAAAACAACATCATCAGTAGAACAAAGAATCCAAAAACGCAAAACCTGGGACAATGGTCATTATCAAAGAAAACTATGTCCCATCACTAAAGTGGCCGCTAGGTCGAATAGAAAGGACCTATCTTGGTAGCGATAACAAGGTTAAGATTGTAGGTATCAGAACTATCAAAAGCATGTGCAAGCGACCAATACATAGATTGGCTCCTTACCTGTAACAGATTTAAAGGTACCGTCGTCGTCAACTAGCAATCGAGACACACGCAACAAGAAAAATCGGGCTCAGTCTCACGCAGAGGACCCACTACAGAAGCGATATCGACGGTCGTCGGTGAATGTCATATGTTTGGCTCTTGCTGTTATGATTCTTTGTAGTTCCATTGACTTAAAATCCTTAAGTTCAGAAATCGGAATATATTTTGAAAACAAAGGCCTACTTGATAACATAATCAGCAACTGGAATTTGTCGGTGCGTTACGATTTAGAACGACTTCGCTCGCACCTAGATAGATTGGTAACCATGAAGAGCGCGCGTGACGCACATTAATAAAAACGATTCTTCTACTTATTATCTACGCCTTTGTGGTTCCATTGTCGTCTTCTTGTATTATTATTATTAAACCTCTTCAAATATACCAGAAGTAAATGGAAATACACTGAACCGAACTGAGACGAACTGAACTAAAATTAACTGAATTGAGCACAGTTACAGTTATGACAACTATAGTTTTTCTTATGTAATACTTGGAATAAATTTTTAAACAACGTATTTAAACAAACAAACATAACTACTGTTGTTATTGTTGCCCCTTCTTTAGTCCTGATAAAATTTATATAATACATTTAATATAATTTCATTTTTTGTGTTTTCTTTTTTTTTATAATTAAGAAACATAACTTTATTAAAATTATTACTATTACGCCAAAGAAAAATGGAATATCTACAGAAATGAACTCTAAAATTGGAGAAAGAACTTTAATCAGAAATATTTCATTGCTTTTATTATTATTTTTGTTTATTATTTGTCTTTTTAATATAAAACCTGTAAAAAATAGTCAAAAAACATAAAGAAATTTAATATTTCTCTAAAATGCAATTTCATTTGAATTAAATTTACATATTATTTATTTATAATTTTATTTAATTAGATTTGATTTACATTTAAGTTAATTTATTTTATGTATAATTGCATTCAATTTTGAAGTGGTTTCTTCCATTAATATTTAAATATTTCAGAAACAAATATATATATATATAGTAAAATGTTTATAAACAAATGAAATTTTTATAAAATATACGTGTAGATATGTTTATATTAAAATGAATAAAAACGCTCTACTCAATAATAAATTAACAAATATTTTGAATATTGTATTAGCTTTGAATTATCGTTCACTATGACGAAAATATCTTCTTTTCTTTCATTTTGTTCTTTTTGTTTTTCTTTCTTAAATTTACAAAACAATATATTTTCAAACATTTTCATTAGTCCTTATTAGACAGTTTATATAATAATACATACATTTTTTACATATATAATAACAATTTACATATAAATTTTATACATATATATATATATATATATATATATATATATATATATATATGTATATTTATATATACAAATTTCATAATGCACACTTTTACTTGGAAATATCCTTTCTGCATACGGCATACCATGCAGCAGCCGTATCAGGTAAATGGATGCCTGTTGCCCCACCGCTACCAGCCCAATTAGATCGAGATATTGGCTGCAAAGGTTAGACGGGCGATTCAGCAGTTGGTCGAGACATTCCATAACCAACATCTATGGCTCCAATGGAAGCACTTGGGTGTGCATTTCCAAGAGCTCTTAAGTACACAAACGCCAGTGCAAAGCAATGGCCTCGCTTCTCGATGGAGGTAGCTGCATTCAACACGAACAATGGTACCTACTTCAGTTGGATATGATTTGGGATATTGTTACCACCATCGCCATTCAGAGAACACCAATTCAACAAATCTCAAATCAAAGCCTTCAATGCTAATTGGTGAAACGGTCTCACCCTATATAGCGCACTTGAATTTCAATTTTTAACGTGCGGTAGCGCTACCACCATCACACGGGGCAACTAGTCATATACTCCATTGCACTACAATCTAACCAAAACAACAACAATAATCATTCTATAAATCCAAATATATTTATTTATACAACATTTAATTCACAAAAAAAAAAAAAACTATAAAAAATATATCTTTTTAAACATATGCCACCCGAAATGCAAATACAAATATGCAAAAGTGAACACTGAATGAAATTTCCTTCGCATTTCGTGTATTTATAGCATTTTATTTGTGAAATTTCCAACCATTTAATTGACAATAAATGCAAACGCATGTTTTTGAATTATTTGCTTAGCAAAAAAAGAGAAAATTAATTAGAGTGTTTAAATAATTTAAGGTGTTTCTTAAAGTGTAAAGTACTTTGACATGGTAATTGTCTTAGATAAACTACAATAGTAAGTGTAATGGCAGAAATGTTTCTTTATAGATTATGCTTTAGGCTACCGGATGATCTAATAAATATTGATGAAAATCTGTTAACGAATATATTTTAGAAGGGGAAGTAAATGGATCATTTATGTCCAAGTGGCTTGCTTTTGAAAGAAGTTTTCACAATAAAAGATATTTACTTATATTAAATATTTTGTCCCATTTTTTTTTAAAATTTGACACACTGGTACAACTAAAGTTTTGATTCTCTTGTTTTCCTTTCACTAAAAATAGCTATCTGTAAGAGATGAGCCTGTGGGTTTTGTATCTGCATAGAATGCGGAATTTATATCTTTGAAACAATTTTACCAAAATTCTTTATGCTGAACAACCAGTAGTGGTCCGATACGGAATGGTAGATATCTTTTAAATGTGGTAATGATACTTTTAAGGGCTTTATATTGCTTTATAAACTAACCGATTAAGCTATGGGAGGAAAAAGTCCGAGTGTCTTTCTTCCCTCACCATGTAGATGAAGCAGAATAACGATGTCAGTAGCAACGAAAAAGAAAGAAAAACAATTATTAATCTTTCTGATATAATAACTCCAAATAGACACCCACCTCCAAATAAAACCAAAGTGGAATTATCTCCCGAGAGTACTCTCATCCCAAATTACTTACCTGCCACTTACGCCACAATGGCCTGAAAATGAAGAAAATACAATTAATACGAAAATGCATAATATTAATATTTACTTACCTAAGTCATCCTTGAAATTAGTAACCTTATGATCACGAAACTACTATTGAATTCTGCAAAACTTTAATATATGGACAAACATAGAGTTACCTAATTATTATTAGTTACCACATTATTAGTTACATTAATTAAGTGAGAAACTGAATTAGTAATAATCTCACTTTAGCAGATAAGGGTAATAATCTTATAAGGAAATCTATTAAATATTATTTGTATTTACATTTACTCTAAGATACACACTCACACTTGTTATAAGACAATTTTGGGTTTTTATTTGATTTGAATTAAAGTGAAATATACTACAAAATTTCTAATGTATAAACATGTTTGTAAACGAAGGAGGAGAAATGGATAAGGCATTTAATGAAATGTTTATATGAAAATTAAGCAGCATATGGTAAGATGTGAACTACCAAACATCTCCTCTTCAGTAGCAACCTTGCAGTAGAAACCTAGCAACAGTAGCAGTTCTTACCTCGGTATATAACCGACGGAGCACAAATAAAACGACACATCGGTACCCAAGCGAAGGTGTACAATCATCATAATAGTGCACTAGGATCCGACGACAGACAAATAAGCAGTAGCGATGGTTACCTATAGGGCGTGCCATGTAGTAACCCACAATGTGAAGTTCCTCTTCATCTCCACGATCTTCAATATCAATATAATTTCTACATGAAACTCTTGTTCTCTCCTATTTCATCACATGTTTTCTCCTTTTTCGACAACAACATTATAAATTATTAATCATTTAAAAAAGAAAAAAAAAATGTATAACGAAATTTCTGTACAATATTTTGTTTTAAATTCGGCTTGTGATGAACCCTACCTTCCCGATGTGTCAACCCGACAATAAGACCACGCGAGGGGTTCATTACAACTAAAAAAAATTTTACTTTTAGAGTGGATGGAATTGCTACATATTCATAAGTGTTTTAATATTCAAGTTTAATCTTAACAGAATAATAATAATAATGTGTTGACGCTTCGTGCATTGTTTGCTGTATGGGCTTCTTACATTCTGTCCGCCAGACGTGAAGTGTGCCTTCAGAATGATTAATTTGTCTAGAATTTGGAGGTTTGAATAATTTGTGTAAAATTAAAATGAAATTTATAACTCTAACTGTGTGATTAACATTAAAGGATTTCTTGCTAAATATTATGGAAAGGGAAAAATTCAAGAATGCTTTACTTTGTAAGTGACTAGTTCTTGTAAGGTCATTGAGTATATAATGACAGTATTATTCTTTCGGACAACAAATAAGGATCCGATATCGATAAAAATAAATTTAATAATAATTTTTCATTATTTGTATCTGTCTTTATTATTTTATTTGATTGAAACTTCACATTATGTCGACTTTGATTTTTATCGCATTGTTATACCCACCACCTAGACGTTCACTTTGCCATTATGTTTGAAACGCTTAGTAGGAAGCGGCGGAGACCCTATAAAGTATATATATTCTTGATCAGCAACAAATTGTGAATCAATTTAGACTGTCATTCCGTGGGTCAGTCTCTTTTAAAGATTCTTCTGCTCGTAAAATTAGAGATATCGAGCTAAAATTTGGCAAAAGAATTGGAAGCTCTTGCACGCAGGTTGGGATTGAAATTTAGCCAAATCGGTCAGAGGACACACAGTACTACTTAAAGTGAAAACACTTCTTTTTTTAACCAAAAATTTTACTTTTTGCTTATAATTCAAGAGTTACGAAATATAGTAAACAAAAACTTTGCTTAAATATTAAGGCAGTAATTATTATTATTAACAATATCGGTCCAAAAATAATACAAATCCGTCATGTCTACGATAAGGTATACAATGTCAAAGTTTTCTATATTTTCTACTTTTACTCGCAAAGTGTTAAATATATACAGATGAAATTTTGTATTAATGTAGAAAACAAATCCTGGCTGAAAACGAATTAACTATTCCTACTACAAATTATACAACGGAAAATTATTATTTTTATTTTTTTAATTTTTTGCTTGTAACTCAAAAATTGCACCAGTTAGAAAACTGAAATTTTGTAAAAATATTAAAATCATTTTTCTTCAATATATACAATTACAATATTCACCCTTTTCATCTCTGCTTTTTCTTCTTACTAATTACTGAAGCATTCTGCAAGTGGAAATAATAAGGACAAATGCAAATGCAAAAATAACGATGATACAATCGTTTTTACAATTATAACACATCAAGTCCTCATTACTTTGGGTTTTTACGTTTCTTATTTGTACGACTTACACGAAACACAACATTGAAAATGTATAAAAATTTATGTACGATTTTGAAATTGAAAATGAAAATAATAGGCTGCGCTAATAAATTCCTAATCATTAGACGTTTAATTTTTGACTTTTCCATGGCTTTTCTAAAACTCATGTTAACTCATGAAAGTTTTGTTTACATATTTTCATACATAACGTTGTAATGTATGCCAAAAGCTTTAAAAACTCTGACGCGCATATTAAACAATGCTTTTATTTCTTATTGAATGAAGTTTAAATATTACAAGCTTCTTATTTGCTAATGTAATTATTTTGCAAAATTGTGTGATTCTTAGTGCAAGATAATTTTGATGTACACTACATACGCGTCCTGTAGAAATTTAACATGTGGTTAATAAATTCTTTGCATAAGGTTTAACAATTATTCTATTATTTTTTAATTTAGTTGCTTTTGTTTTTTTTACACTTGAAATTTACGCCGTCAGCCATTACTATTATAAACAACAAATTACCCTTTTTCAGTTTTGCTTTTTCTTTAATATTAATAGTATAAATGAATATATAAAAGCCTACTTTAATTAGTCAAAGAATTTGGATTACTATTGGGTTACAACATTTTATGAAAGTAAAGCAATTTAAAATTATAACAAACTGAAAACAAATCAGTTTTAATACATGTCACTTTTGTTAAAGATTTTTTGTCTTCACAATTACAAAAGCAATATATTTACATATATACAACATATTCCAATCTATATTATAAACTTACCATTAATCCAGCATGGTAAGTCTAAGGCGTTTCCTAGGGTACCACTTTTGTGTCTTTCTTATAGTTTTTTTTCGTAAACGCCCAAACAATTTGTGCCTGCCCCAAAGTTGTAAATATGTCTCGAGCTAGGAGAAAGGAAAAGCCATTGTCATTCAGTACCTTTTCAGTAAGAGGAACACGTTGTTTGTGACAGACGTTAAAGTCACCTAAAATAAAAATTCTTTCCAACCCTTCGTCTTGATTATTTCGCAGTAATTCGTTTATGCCAGCTATTAAATACTACCTAAATCATTGTTCTGGGTAATTTGAGTTGCGGTGCTAATCTGAATAACCTTCATTTTTATACTACGTTCCTGTATATTTTTGTTAATTAAGTCCGGTTTGAATAAAGATTTTGCAATCTATCGTCTTTCACGTCTATAACAATGCTCCGCTTATTGTCTAATAGCTCCATTGCCTCAATAGCGCCGTCTATTCTCTATAAACCAAGTATACTATACTCTGTACGTGGCTGTGTCTGGGTCTCTACAAAACAAAGCAAATCGGCTTCTAGTATTAATTTGTCACCTTTATGTCCTGTAAATGACCATGTAAACTTTGCGTATTGTAGTAAAATATTTTTGTGCATTCATTTCTTTCTAAAATTATACTATGTTTTGGTATCAAAGGTTTGTCTGTACGTTCTACTTTCTGTTAAGTTCTACTTTTACATGATCGGTTTCATTACGGAATTTTGGAGGGACAAAGTCACTTACTATGTATAGACGGGACAAGCTACATAAATGGCCGCCCTACTCGTGCATTTCTTCAAATGGACAACAACTTTTGAATAAAGGGCCCTTGACTTTTGTGAATTGTAATGCCTTCTGCCGGAACAAGCGGAAACTGTTTCCTTTCAATATTAATTGTGTAATTTCTTGTAAATTAAAAGTTTTTTGAAATTTTTGAAGTCGGCGTCTAAAGTGGTTCGGTATAATGTCGCTCTTTCGTCGAACTTCAATACCAATGCTTTCATCGAAAAATTTTACCCACAATGCAGTCAGTAAGTTACCAGTTGATTCAGCTTTCATTAAAATACCTGTTGCCCCATAAAGTAAACCGTCGAAAATTACGACGATGACTGTCATTATATATTTTGGAGTCGTCTTTGGGATTAATTCTGAAGGAAGTCCTTGCCTGTCAGAACTTCTCAATTTTTTTACACGAAAAAGGATATGAAATTTTTTTCATCATTCAATGAATCGGATTTTATTACATCATAACTTTTGGAAGTATGTGTATCTGTGGAAATTTCTGGCAGTCTTTGTGTATTAAAATAGTCTGTGTTTCGTTTAAGTAAAGAAAATGTATGGTTTCGGACGGAACGACATTGCTTCGGTTAATAGTTCGCGATTTAATTAACGTTATATCTTCCTCTGTCACTTGGCCGATTGCCATGTTATTTATTGCTGCAGCGTAACTTCTGTCTTTCCTCTGTCTCATTATTTGTCATTTCAAAAAAAGGCAAAACTAGTCCAAAATTCGTTCCCAACTATTTCTGTGCAAGAGTTATTTAGATTTGGATAAATAATACATTTATCCCCTACGGATGGTAACAGTTGAAAGTCACCGAATGCGGCAATAGATACACCACCAAATAATTGGGATGTTTTAATAATTTTCTTCAACCTGCAAGCCAGAAATCCTAGCATTCTAATACCGACCTCATCTATTATTATTACTTGTAAATTCATTAATTTAGATATAAGTGTATTCACAATGTCATGACTTGAAGAGACAGACTAAATATGGAATGTAGCGTGCAGCCGCCTATTCCAAAAGCGGCTTTACTAGTAGGTACACATAATAAAACAAGTTTTGGATTAGTTCTAGGTATTGAATTCAAAACGATGGGTAATGGCTTGATGTATTGTTGAAATCAGACGATTTTTACCAATTAAAGGAGGCAACTTAATTAGACGCACATCGGATTAATTTCCACTATTGTCTCTCATGTCTATCTCTAAAACATTCAAATTTGGTTATACCTCAGGTATCGTCAATGCCCTAAATTTGTTATCTAATAAATAGGAACCTACAGCAGTATAGCTAGGATTCTGAATATTGTCAACGTCTTCTTGCTGTACTTGGTCTACAATGGCGTAAAGTTCGTTCTCTTTGAATTTTTCAAAACTTTATATTAATTCCGTGATTACGGACACTTTTGCTCTACATTTTTCTTCGTTTTCAGTTTGTAAAATGTCAGCATTTTTATTTCGTCACGGAATGTACAACATTGTCATTCTTCTGAAATAATCCGACCTTGATTTTTCAGGTCAAAATTGAAGGACTTTGCCTTTCACACAAATATCATTACATTTTGTCGCTAATCGTAATATTTTTTGGTGTAATGTTGTTGTCATGGTGTCTGAATCCTACACTTCTTCTTTTTAACTTACGTACTTCTCGATTTCTTTGCTTTTCATTACCAACGTAATTTTGCCTCATATCAATTATACGCTGCGAATTTATAAATTTATCTAATTCTGCATTTTCGTTTCTTTAATTTCGCACAGATTCCATAATTCTTAACTGCCTTTGCTTTAATGATTGACGACGTAATTAAAGCATTTTTTTGATAAATTAAATTAAATTTAAGTAATGATATAATATGAAAAAGCGTCACTTCAATCAATTTCGGATTTCACTCTTCTTTACTACACTTCAGTTCACTTTTAATTTTGTATTAACTTTTTTTTGTATGTTTACACAAATGGTACTTTGTAAATGAAAAGAGAGATTTTTTTGCATTATTATACATTAAAGTGTTACCTAAAAATACATCTATTTATTGAAAATTCTTGGAAAATGTTTGTATAGAAAGAATACCTGTAAATTTCAGACTATCCTCGTAAAAAATGTAAAAATATTTGCTTTACTAAAATACGTTACTTTTAAATTTTATAACATTCTTTTCCATAAGATTTTCAAAGCTCTATTTACAAAATTCTAAGAATGTAAATTTGTGATCTTTTATAAGTACTATTTCTACAAAAGCAAGATACTCGGTTAACCATCTTCTTACCATAACCATTTTATTATAATTACGTAGAAACATAACAATGATTTTTCATTTCCTTATGCGCAATTTCAGTTAAAATTTACTGCAAAGATGGTGGGTATAAAAAATACGGTATTAGCCGAATGCAGTTTTCTCACTAGTTCAATTTTGTAAAGATCAATTTGCGGCTTATTTAGCATATTTACATTCGTTTTAGTCGATGCATCTTTCTATATGTGTTAATGATTTCTGAGGAGAATAAGGATGTAAGAAAAATGAGTAATCGCTTATTTGATAAACTATCTGATTTCAATTTATAGATCTATACAACGCAGGTCGATTATTTCATCTTTTCTAAATTTAGGATAAACAGTCGCATTGATTAATTTTTATTATTGTTTTATGTGGTTTTGGGTACTCGGGCCGGTGCCGGTTGTACTTCCTTTTCATAAGTCCTGCTTTCTCAATTTGCATTTCATTGTAAGTGTGTTGCTTCGAACCATTTAATTTGTTTTTCTGCATACTTCAACTTTCAATGTACGTGCCCAATTTAAAGACAATATTTTACGCTTTGCAATTAGGAGAATATTTGGACAGATATCCCCGATATAGTAATGAAAATGGGCAGACAAGGCTATATCAAGGAAAGATTAGTCTCCTTACTTGGTTTTTAATTCAGTTTTGTTTTTCTTTGTTGCTTTATAAAAATTTTATAAAGATTTCGACAAAATGTATATACGCAAGATAAGCGACTTATAGATACATAAATGTATTATTAAACATTATTTATTTAATAAAGAAAAAAATTTCTGACACGATTAACGATTAGTCTTCAAGTACAATATTACAATCAAACACTTTTAACATGTCCGACTTAATACTAGGTGAGACTATTTGAGGCACATAATATCATTTACCAGTAACTGGCAACTGGCATATCTGGATATGTCATAAAAGTAAAATTAATTTGAATTTTGTGATTTATGCAAAAACAGAAAAAAGAGAAGTATCTTAGATTAATATTGTAATAGATGAATGGATGCAAATTCTTTATAATCTTCATAGTTTATAATTTAATGATAATATGAGCGTATTGGACATTTCTGTAGTTATTTGGCTTTTTGGCAAATTATGCTCAACAAATGGTGCATGTAACTCTTGTATGGTATGTTGTGCTAATATTATAAAGTATGTGTGTTACATTATGCTGCATTTCGTAATTATTAACATTGAATTATTATTATTCAAAGTACACTTGAAATGTTTACAATTTGTTTCAAGTTGTTTCAAGCAAATAAAAACAAATAAATACAAAATAGTCCGTCGAGGTTAACTATTAAATAGCCTATACCTTATTTTTATAAAACCATAATCAGAATTGTTAATTTTTCCTCATAAAAGCTATTCACAAAATAAGCCCTTATATGTGGCGTGGTCATAATAATGGCCTGATCTTATATGTAATTATTCCCATATCATTTCTATACCCAACAACCAATCCACCTCCACCACGCACTTGTATTTAATCGATCTACTCGTTTCTACCTGTCCGTCTGTCGGTGTTTTCCTCATGAAAACTTAATGCTTTCAAACTGGTCCGATATATAGGAATTTTATGTATACTAGTTGGTATGGAAAATGGATAAAGTGGGTTAAATGACACACTTACAGTGCAATTTAAACTCACAATATTTTCATTTTAAGGTAAAAATGTAGCGATTTCATTCATTACTGTTACGTTATGAACCAAAGAAACTTTAAATTTTTATTGATCATACCATGAATATGTAAAATTTAAAAAAATTTTATTTTGGGAATCAGACATAATGTAGCATCTGGTACTCTAGCATATACTAAATTTACTCTAACTCAAAATTCCTGATACTTGAAACTTGATAGAAGTAATATTTTAGGCAAACTTTTTTGGTACTGTTTTTAGCTTCTCATGGTTTCTATTAACCTACAAATGTTATGATGATGAATGTTTTTCTTGACATAGCATTTTGCTACAAATAGATTATGATTTCAAGTTGTTGTTTGTGCAGCCATGAACATAAATGCGATCCTAAGGAGTAATTTTTTAAGATTTTTCACTTATTAATTTTTTTTCAAAAGAAAATTTTTATATTTTGGTAAAAAAAGGTCAAAAGGTGTGTAGCTTTTCTTTTGGTTACCCATTTATCGAGTTTTTAGTTAACTGTGTAATATGCAACCTGGGGTCATAGAACACCGTGAAGCTTCTCTAGGCTAGACTAGAGTAGACTAGACTAGACTAGATTAGACTAGACTAGATCTAGACTAAACTAGACTAAACTGAAGTTACGTGCAGGTAGCTCATTGAGTTATGAGATCAAGGGCTTAATTTAGCATTAAGAGTTCATATATGTCCATTGACAGCATTTTATATTGATGGTGTAGGAGCAATGGTGCCCATATCGTAGACGAATTTTCTTCAAACATTTGCATGCTCCTCTATTTCGCCTGCTATTACCTTATAAAAGCAGGCCTCTACTAATATATAAATTAGCTTGGGTGTATTTGAAGAACATCGATACGAAACCTGGGTTGCACGTTTCGTTCGTTTGTAAGGTGCAACTGAAACATCGAATTATAAAACTCTGGAATTGTTACCAGTATTGTTATTATTTTTGCCTTTGATGGAGATTTATTGAGTTACGCGTTACATGTGTATACATATATATATATATATATGACTCTTACTAACTAACCATGTGGATGCTATTTATACTTTATATATGTATAAGTACATGTACACATACATATGTATATTTGCTATTAAGCATTTCGTTTTAGCTAGAAATTACATTACAATTGAACGATATTTTGAATGATGTTATTCATATGGCGATGGTAATAATAGTGCTTATGGTTACTACGTTTACAATCTATGAGATGATGATTGTCTACGATAACGATAATAACGATGATAACTAAAATAACGCAAAAAACGTGACTTTGACAGTGATTATGTTTCTGGTAATGTTTATGTACTGCTGGTGGCTATGAATGATGTAATGTTAAAAGTCACATTGCCAATAAAATCGTAAATGGAGGAAACGTATATGAATGATAATGTTAGTGCCGTATGTGATGTTAACATTGGTGTTAGTATACTGATGTACAATATTGTTCACACGTTAAACTGTATATGTATATATATATATATATATATATATATATATATATATGCATATACGTATATTTATGTGTATATATGTAAGCGATTTTGTTTCTTTATATTATGGATATTTAATATTCAGATTATGTAACTTTGATTCTCTTTCTTTTAGTGATTGTTGTTGTTGTTACTATTGTTAGAAATTATATTTAGTATGTAATTCTTGTACATGGTCAAGTAAACTTTAACAACTTACTTGTTATATATATATATATATATATATATATATATATATATATATATATATATACATGTACATATATATATTATTAAATTGATGTTGCTGTTATTTATATTGTTATTCTGCTGGTTATTATTATTGTGATTTAGTAAATAGATGAATGGAAGAAAGTTTGCTATTGTTATTTTTATTATTATTGCACATTTGAAATTTGATATTTGAATTTTTTTTTGTACAATTATTTTTATATAGTTGATTTCTCCATATTGCCCATTACATGGTAGATGCCATGAACACAAGTAACATACATATCTATATATATATAATACTAAATGTATATCACACACCATCTTATGGTATAAATATATTATAATCTTGCGCAAATGTTTCTAACATACCCAGAAAGAATTGAATATACCGCTCGGTACAGAAACATTTACTAAATTGATTTAAGCTGGTGTCTTTCCCTATGAAGTTTGTCAATAAAAATTTATTACTAAGTTAACCGGTGATATTTTTGAGATATTAAAAAAAAATTTGATATATTAGTGGGCCTAGGCTAATTGAAAATGCTTAGGATCTGATCATTTTTACGACCACTTCTCATATAGCGTCTTCTTCAGAAACAATATATGGGCAAAAGTTCAATTTTGAATATATTTTAGCAAGCATTGGCACTGTCTTGTGTTTTGACATACAACATACGTGTACTAAATTTTGTCCAGATTGATTCATTTTTTGAGCCTCCTCTCATATAATTAACTTTTTAAATAAAATAAAAGTTAGAATTTTTTTAATTTTATTGGCTTGTAACTCTCTTATGTGATCTCAATCTCATTAAGTAGGACAGGATATTTAAGGGTAGGCGACTGTAAAGTTCTTATTTGTTTCATTAAGGCATTTGAAAAATATCATTTTAATATTAAAAAATTTCTGGAATTATTTGCCACACAAATTTGTCATTTGACGAAACGGTTTCCGTCTAGACTTTTGATCTACAATAACGGCAGATTGCGTTTTAAGGAAATTACGTGAAGGCACTTCACTCTCTTCCTCTGTAGTAGTTGCTTATAAAACAGAATCAATATATATTACTATTCATGTAGATTAAAACAAAAAATAAAAAAGAAAAACTCACAAGCAACTGGACCTTGTTCTGGTAATGATGATGAGGTTCCAATGGTTCTTTGTGTTCGCCCCATTAATAAGTTATAATAGCAAGCAGGCATTAAAGTTTGGTTTTCTGTTGTTGGTGTATTTGGTGGTGTTTTAGTTGGTTGCAATGGCTGCAATAAATGTTCTTTCTAAAAGAAAAAATAGGCATGCAAGTCAAAGTACTCCGGTTGGTTGGAAATGATTAATATATTCCTCATACTACGATCACCTTTTTTAAATGCACTGTAAAGACAATATTTAAAATATCGCGGGACGAAGGTCCATACTAATATTTAGAGTAAAATTTTATAAAAAATTGCGAGAAATACTTTGAATAAAGTTTCATCGTAAAATGAAAAATGTAAATATTGGGTCGTTAATTGTGAAAATTATAATTTTTAGTTTTTGGGAGGAAATCATTTATCTAACATTATCATTTCTTCGATTTGAACCTAATGAGTTTGGCATATTTAATGCTAAGCATTTACGATAATTTATGGACATTTTGAGAGAGATCCGATACATCTATGACTTTTAGTACGTCTCTATCCTTGATGAATGCATATCTGGGATGAGATCTTGACATATTTCAAATATAGCTTCAAATTTTCGGAAAGTTTGTACTACAAATTATTGTTTATTGTAATGCTTTTATCATATGGACAAAGATACACTCTTTGTTGGTCGAATGATCATTTATAAATATCTTAACACATTTACATAGAAGTTTTTTCAACTTACACTTATATTTAAAGCTAAATCATCAGAAACTATTTGCTCTTTTAGATAACAAAGTTGTTGACATTTGTCTAGTTTAATCTTTACCATCTGTTAAAAACAAAAGTAAAATGGCAATTATAATTATTTGAAATATTTTTCATTATTTTCAGTTTTACCTCGATTATATCTAATTCTTCGGCTTTATCTGCCAGAAATGTAGGTAAGTCTACTACTTCAATAATTAGATTTCTATTTTTCAATTTAACATTTGTTTCATCAACCTCTTGCATTCTAAATATTAACTCAATTAAACGTTCTTTAATGAACTTTATTATTTCGAGAATTTTTTCGGACGTTTCCATATTCTTTTGATTTTGCACTTCACATTCCAATATTTGAGTTTTAATATTTTCAATTACTTCTTGATGACTGTTAAAATGAAGAAAATGGCAAAAATATGTAATTCTGCAATTATTGTTATTGTTTTTTTAAGTTATCTTACACTTCTTGTTCTTTAACATCAGCGAATTTTGATGATTCTAATTCTTGGGTTAATGTTTCCCGCATTATTTCCAATTTAGATTTCTCCTTCTCAAATGAAGTACGCAGATAATTTAAACGTAATGCCGACTCTTTTTGAGATGAAAAATGTTCATAAACTTCTTGAGGTGATACAGCACATGTTACCCTCATTAAATTTTTAAAAAATTCTTCCAGATTTTTTGTAATATTATATAAATGACTTGTTTCATCAACTTCAATGTCACGTTTGGCCGTATTTAAATCTCTCGTACTTGAAGTAACGCTATCTTGATGGCCAATTATCGTTTTATTTTCAAAAAATAATTTACGGCCAATTACTTCTAATTCATTTCTACGTTGCTCTACTTGTTTACGAAAATCTAAAGCTTGACGTTCTCTAGTCTTTTGTGAATAATTTGCCTGATGTTCTTCACGCTGTAAATTTATTTTTGCTGCATCTCTCATTTCAATTGCTCCACTGTGAACTTTCTGCATATGATGTAAAATGCAATTTTAAATGTTTTCAATAAATATCTGCGAACTAACCTGTAAACGGTTAATTTCCGTGTGCTGTTCATTTAGAGCAGCTTCCAATTCTCTCAGACTTTTATCGAAACTTTCAGAATCATTCATTAAAGAAGCTTGAATTGACTTATATTTTTTACGTATATACTCTGCTTCTATCCAACGAACATTTGTACGATGTATTTCATTTTCCAACTGACATATAAGCTATTTATATAAATAGAAATTCTTCGAACAATGTAAATCTTTCTTTAACCTAGATTAATGCAATAGATCTTTACGTTAAGCGGCATAAAATGAATATCTTTTATTGAACAATGATAATGAATCACACACATAAATATGGATCTTTTAATATACAATACAATTGAATCAAAGTCAAAAATGAAAATAAAATCTTTAGCTAATATGGTGTAAGTAACTTAAACCTGACTGGATACTCACCACATTAATACTGTGATATTACGATACAGAGTCTATTTCAGCAACAGATTACAAACATAAATATAAAAAAGTGAATAATTGGTATTGTAAAATTTTGGAAAGGTATGACCGATTTGCATTATTTTTCTATAACCGTTCTAGGTTAACAGCCTGAAAATTTCAGCTTTGCATCTTATACCAAATATGAGCTCTTTTTTGCAGCTTGCAAATAATTAACAAAAATCCAACAAATTTTGCTAAAAAAGTGAGGTGTTCCCAGTTTACGTTGTACTGTAAATGTACCTTTTTCAGTACAAATCTGTCTGCAAGAACTTTAAATGTTCTTGCCAAATTTGAACTTGATATCTCTTTTTTTGAGACCGGGAGAACGTTAACAACGTACGGACAGACGGATAGATAGAAAGATATGTCTACATTGATTCAGAATTTGATGCTGATTAAGAACGTATATATTTGAATAGCTTTTGATGCTTTGTACAGGCGGTACAAAAATAATGATAATATGAACATAATCCCAACCTGTGGGTTGTGGGTATAAAAAAATGGCCCCCACAACTAAAAGTATATTTATTATTATTATCTAAGTAGTACTCTATGTAATGCGTAAAATGTTAAAATGTTAAAAATTTAAAGTTAAATCTTTTATAGATAGTTTTCAACAAACTTTATTCGAAAAACTAAATTATATTCTTTGTATATATGTACCTTACGATTACTATCTTCTTCTAATGATTCTGATGGTTTGTATCCGAAATTTTGCTCTTGCACCTTTTTTTTTTCTAATAATTCAAGATATTTTTTCATTAATTTGTCATACTCTTGTCGACGATATTTGAAACGGTGCTTCACTAAATCCAATCGTTTACGCAATTCCGTTATTTTAAGATCAACTAAAAAAAGAGCTTCCTCAACATTTTTAGCTCCAATAGGATAAGTAACTTTCCCCACCATAATTGATGGCAAATTGCAACATTTCTTTATTTCACCATTTGTTGATTCTATTGGCATTTCTTTAATAATAAAAGAACACTGCAATGGATTACGTAAACGTCCACATTTTACACTTAACTCTTTAATAGCTTCTTTTAATGTGGCAATCGCTTCATTGTTTATACGGCTTTGCTTTTCACATTCAGCGATATAAGCCGTTTTTTGTCTTTCTATTTGAATCATAAAACAAACAACTTTTTTTGAATGATCTTTTGCATTTAAAGCATTGTAATATGGTGCGCTTGTCTTGTATTTTCGTGCTTTGGAATTTTACATATTTTACCTGCCAATAAAATGCGTTTTTTAATTTCAGCAATTTTTTGATTAGTTAGCTTATCACTTTCCATAATTGTACTCAATATTTATAAACGATTTTTATATCACATATAAATGATAATGTTATATCAATAAAACGAATTTTTTTTTTTGGAATTTATAAATGGCATAACTATAAAAAAGTAAACGGTAAACTATTTGTGTAACCATGGGCGATTTTTAATTGAGTTTTTATATACATTTTAAAAATTATGAAAGAAATACTTACTTTTGCTATCAATTAAAATTTTTCATTGTTACCTTTTTGCACAAATTAATAGGATTGAAAGTCAAATGTTCTTGATATTATTAAGTATTTCACATTCGTTGTATGCGTTAAATATATTTAACTCCTGCAACTAGTGCATTTGTGATAAAAATTTTATAAAGGGGCTTCTTAGTGGATCTACATTAAGCGCAATAGACATCTATTCAAAATTATATTTAAATTCAATGTTCCAAGTAAATGAATCGCGTAAATTTTGAAGTGTCAGTTTGCTGTTACATTTTGTTAGTGCATTTCTGCTAGGTGGACATCTATTCAAGTAAATACATAATGTAATTTTAATGACGCCATAAAAAAATGTAATTTCACTGTTATATACAATTTTTTAGATTTGATGTTACATTTAGAAGATGTAACACTCAATTCAAAATTATCCATTTTTTTTTCTATTTTTTCTTTAAAGTTCGAAATTTATGTTTTTTTCTTAAATTAAAAATTAAATTAAATAAAATTTCTGAATTAAAGTAAATTTTGTATTATGATTACTGCTGATAAATGTAAAATCCAAGTGAATTGAGTGGAATTGAATATTTTGTAGAGTAAGGGAAACAAATCCACAGATAAGCACATTATTATATATACGTTTAATATTCAGATTGATTGAAATGTAAAATAATGTATAGGTAGTAGAAAATTTTGATATCAGACAAAATTTATTGTATATCAATTTAGCAATTGTTGCAACACAGTGAATGATAATATTAATATATATATATATATATATATATATATATATATATATATATATATATATATATATATATACAGATATTTTACATACATACATATATACACGTATACAAATCATTCAATCCAATTTTAGTGTTTCCATCCATACTTATATATAAATACATGTATATGTATGTATATTAGTCGTATAAAAAGATGTAGAAAATTCAGCTCTTGCTTTGATATGTAAACAGAAGCAATTTTATCAACAAGCTATGAAATTCCTGATAAAAAAACAAAACGGCAATTTCGAAGCAACAAAATTATCAATATACTTTCACTATATAGCATCACGGCCATGAGAATACAAGGCTATGAGTACAGGACGCCAAAGAAAAAAAGCAAAAACAATTGGAAAATTTGATATACTTGAATGCAATGGTCTTTACGTTAACCCAATATTTATTCTTATATGTATTTTAATTATAAGCGTTTGGCGTTTTAAATAATTAAATATCTTCTGCCTTAAAATTTGTTTAAACAAAGGAAGTTAAATAAAATTTAAGTGAACCTTTTTTTTATGCATAAAATTGTAGTATAAGCATTTCGCACATTTTGTCTCATCATATAATATGCATTTTATTAAATAATAGACTAGTAGTATATAGTTGGTTATTTTACGGTAGTCAGCAATATCCGATAACTGCTTCTTATATATTTTGTATAAAAGTCTTTGTCCGTAGTAATAGTATATTTCTCTCTATATATATTATAATAATATCCATATATATAATTATGTACATATATATTCATGTATATTACATATATATATGTAATTCATTTATTGGTTTTTGTTTGTTGTTTTTGTTGTTTGTTTGGTTTTGTTTGTTGTTGGTTTAAAATATTAAAAAAAAGAAATGGATTATTATAAATGGCCTTTTTTGTCCATACTTTTCCGTTACATTTTGTGATAAAGTTTTATATACTCTATCGTCTAATCGTATGTTGTTTTAGCCCCCACATAGGTTGTGTAGGGCACTGAAGATATTACAAAGTTCTGCAAATACTTGTAACATTCAGAGCGTCTTGCAATGTAACCGAACGACTTAGAATCACTTTTGGATTCCTATTAAGCCTTGTCCGTTTCTTTCGCTTGTTTTGCAGTCTGGCCGCCTATCCGTCTAATATCTGTGGGAAAACAGTAGGCATAATAGTTGATATATTTAGAGTGATACATACCTCAACAGTAGTGGCGAACCCAAGAATGGCATGCCGTCAATATGGAGAAATGGGTTATATTTCAAAAGTTTACCAAAATCCACAACAGCTCTTTTGTGTTGTGGCGCAAATGAGCAGGGACACGCGATAAATGCTCAAGCCCATCGAGGAGTATCCGGATGCCATCACCAAGCTCCGTATAATTAGAACCGACCTTAAAATGCAGCCAAGACAGACTAATAGCGCGATTAACTTTTGAAAGTATCATTACGACCGCATTAATTGATACTGGCGCTATTAGTTGCTTCATGAGCCAACAGTTCGTAAATAATCTTACACCAACCCCACTTAAACAACCTACCAATGCAGAAGTTACATTAACGGATCGTTTCGCGCGAGGAGTCACCAAAGGTGTATATTGTCATGTCCAAATGGGTAACTTTAAAATTTCTAATTCTTCCAAACCCACTTGAAAAATTCATTCTTGGCCTAAGACTTTTTACAAGCACTTATTGCCACAATCTCATGTGCCGGCGAACAGATAACTTGTATATCTGGAGAACCTCAAACAAGCCCCTATCTAGTCACCCAGGAAGAGCATGAAGAGGAGAGAAACACTCTCGAAAGTCAAAAACTGACATACTGACTCAAGTGGGATAGTGCTCAACATTAACTCAAAAAGTCGAAGGTAGAGAACGGGTGATCGCTTACCCTAGCAGACATCTGAACCAAGCGGAGAGAAATTATAGCACCATAGAAAAGGAATGTCTAGCTATTCTATGGGGCATTCAAAAGATGTGGTGGTACTTCGAACGATATAAATTCACCGTGGTCACCGATCACCTCTCATTAATTGGCTTCAATCGATCAAAAAGCCCCTAGGCCAGTTAGCTCGATGGGTACTCGAGCTACAACAATACGATTTCACTATCCAACAGGGCCGTGGAAGCCAAAACGTGGTAGCAGACACTTTATCAAGACAGCCAGTCGAAGTTTGTCAACCTGCTGTAACAACGGATTCAGCGTCCAGTGAGTAAGCACAATCCACATGGATCGAGAAAAAACGAGCCGAAATACAAGTGAAACCCAGTAAATATCCAGAAAATGCTTGGTTGAATGGACACTTATATCAACATTTTTCAACATTAGACGCAGAAGATGTGGAGTCGAAGCTTTGTATACCACGAGGCTTACGACAACAAGTCCTATACGAAAACCACAACTAGCCACAATAATAATAATAATAATAATAATAATAATAATAATAATAATAATAATAATAA